>UXSR01000650.1:0-22351 GCA_900604375.1 Mesocestoides corti
GGTAGAGCGATACATGCTAGGCGATAAGGCAGAACAAACACGGTAACTTTGGAGCGTTTGCTGTGAAGTTCATTCACGAGTTGATCTGATGCCAGTGACTATTGAGCGCAGTTCCGACCAGCATCATTACATTCCACACATTCTAAGTTCAAATCAGCGCTGACTGCCTCAAAGTTGCTTACCCGGACGAAAACAATGCCTCTTCCTCACACTCAAGCAACACACTTGGATGATAATCTACTTAGTTGCCACACATCTGAGTACACATTTGGTAAATCAATGAACCTGAGTCCAGTTAGGTTCGCTCATCGGTACACCCAATCGTGAAACCTTGAGGATTTAGTTGTGGGAAAAGAGAAGACGACTTAAATCCTAATAAGTCATTATTTCGGCCAGAGTACTAAGTAAAATATTCCTAGGTACGTTTTCATAATGTTGCGTTATCACTTTACTCTCCTTGAGTACAAAACACCCAGATTCTGAAGACAACATGAGCACTTCACAAATGATCCCCTACGTCTATTATTGCAACTTCATGGCTGAACTCATAAAAAAACGTACCATTCAACGGCTTCGGTAATTTTCCTGGAGACAATAAATCTGCAACCCTCACTACCTTGATTTAGTTAATAGAAAACACACATGGAGAGCTAATCCTGAGTGCGGTACCAACATGAACCCATTTCCCTAGGTAAAGATAATGCGTGCAAAAAGATGTTTATAAAATCTTAAGATGACGTAAGCGGTTGTGGTAATGTGCTCGAAGCCAGTACATTTAAGAGGTCGTCAGGGACGCGAGCAACTTTACGAGGGAAGCGAGCCATCGTCCGGGGACAGACCATTTCAGTCCAACTGGCAGGAAGGAGAGGACAGCCGCCGGTGGCGCCGTATATCGCCGTAGTTCCACTCAGTGGCGGTCTGCCAATGCCCACCACCACGCCTAGCTCGGGCTCAGCAGTCGAGAGAAGGTACGTCGCGCCAGAGACAGTGGCGGAGGTCACGCACGACGACGACAGCACGGAAGCGGCGACAGCACGTGCTGACGTGACGACAGATCCCACTTCAGGACAACACTGTGCAGCGTCGGGGAGGGAGGTCGAGGCGTAGCCGCATGACGTCGACCCAACTACGTTTACAACTCGGGCGCGTACTAAGTCGCCCGGGCGAAAAGACAGCGCTGGCTCCGCTCGATCGCGTTGAGTAGCGCGAATGTCCTCACGTCGGATCATGCCACGGAATGTACCCGCAAGAGGACGGTCACCGAGGGCCACGACGTCACAGCGAGCAAAACGCCGCGTGATACTAGAAATCTAAAAATGGGAAAATAATCCAAGTAAACTTTGATGTTGGCAAAATACGTGAAAATACATAACACGTCTATCAATCAAACAGCCATTTTTTGGGCGATTTTGCATTTATTAGTATCAGGAATCATGAATAATTAATCTATTAAGCTAACTACTTCAAAACAACAACAGACGTGATAAAGAGTAATAGTTGATTTCGATTACATTCTGCATTTATTCTTCTACAGTCTATAATGGGACAAACCAGGATTCTGAATTGCACGAACTTGCGAAAAACGACAGGATAGATTACATTGGGATCTGAAATTTATTTGAGACAAACTGGCAGCATGTTCATCGCGAAATCGATTAAAATCTCAACACCGCATCATTAACACGATAAAATTTACTCGAGACGTACCAAATAGAAAGTAAGCATGATGCAAGGCGTACGAGAAAAGTTCGTAAATGAACATTAATGGTAATACGGCCACATTGAAGTTAAAAGAAGATTCATGGCAGCATAATGCGTGATGACTATCGTCAATACTTGCGTTTAGGTGTATAACAATAAAAAGCCGAGATAAACATTAGCTATACAATATGTGAATATTTAATTAAATATAAAGAGTATTTCGCATTAAAAGGGAATAAGGGACACCTTGGCAAGAACGATGGATCCAACGTCGGGGGTGGGGCAGGCTTTCCGAATTGGAATAACAGAAATCACAACCTAGGAGATTAAATTTAATAATTTGAGTACTTCAGTATCTGACTTCTTTGTATTTTTGACACGACCGGCGACAGTTGCAAGAATTTTGCCTTCGTGAACATGAGTATAATCACCTTCTAGTGTTTTCTCGTCCTTGTTAGCTAGGACGGTACCTTCAAGTAAAAATTAGTGCAATATCATACCGGGGATAACAAAAGAATCCATGGTAAAAACGGCAAGAGAGACACGTCAATTTCAGGGTGAGCAAACCACCGCTAAAATGCATTAAGCGCGCCACCGATAAAAGATTAGTTAAATAAATTAGGCTTTGCGATTACTTTTCCAGAAAATTTAGGCTAGTACAAAATTAAGTAGTTGTTTGTATAATTTAAAAAGCGACTAAATTAAAAATATTCAATTGCATGGGAGAAAAATAAGTCGATTATGTGATTAAAACGTGGCTCGAAATTCTCTGTCCCAATGCTTGGGCATGTTTGCAAAACACGGAATGTGGTTAGTATTTGGTCTAGAAACCCAGCGAATATTAATTTAGTAGAAATTTGTCCAAATTTAATTATTCTCCTTATTGTTTCGCTAGTAATTTGACTAATAATTCCCTAAATATTTGGATATATTCAATGCATCGAGACAAAGCAACTTAAAACTTGAAACGACTTGCGTTTTTGTAAGATTCATCCCGCTTTTTGGCTTGCTCAGCGTACTTGTAGCGCTTGTGTTGAAAATTACAACATGGAATGCGGTATGAAGTAGTGAAGAAATTAAGAAGATAAGCGTTTGCAAATATACCTAATTTGATTCTTAATCTTGCAAACAGTGATATGGGCCCTAGCCAAGAGTACTGATAAAGCAAACATATGCCATTCGTGAGTCGTTTAAAAAAAGATTTAAATTTCAATTAATCACACTTTCACTTTTGTGAAAAATGATTTCTTATATACCCATTCACTATCGAACAAGAGCTTATATAACGGATTTTATAATCAGTTTACTTAAAAATTATTTTCTCTAACATTCTTGGTTAACTGACTGTAATGATTATTTTAAAATTTTACACGCTCTCAAACCACGAAATATAAATAAATTAAAAATAATGGGTTATCCAAAAAATTAGCCTGCATTCACAAAAAATCATCTAATGACACAATTTTGAACTTCGTGTAAGTAATTTGCTGTATATTTTAGTCTTTTTTCGCGGATTGGCATCCAGATGTGTATTCAAGAGTAAAAACTTATTTATTGAAAAATTATGGTTTGGTTTATTTGACAAATCCGATCCACCACCCGCTGTTTTGCAAGTATTCTGTATTGGCGCTGCTTTTTTGTAACGTTCGTGCAGGGATTTGACCTAAGAGGAGAGGTGGCCTACTTGTGAGTAGCAAATACACGGTAAGGCATGGGACGAAGACGGGAAAATTCTTGTAGCGTTTATTCGGCGAAAGTTTGCAAGACTAATAGACGGGAAAAAATGACCAAATTGACGACAGAAGTCGGGAGACACGCTTAGTTGGCAGGCCTAAAAGGGTAAAAATATAGAAAGAAGTTACAAGGCATGCATGGTGTCCGGTGACATGGAAAGTGGTGTTCGGGACATTTTTCAGTTTCTGATTAGCACTAAAAATTCTGGGGTCATGTTTACTAAGGCACAATAAGGCTTGCCGCTAGGAAAAGTATACCCAACGATGATCAAAAATAAATTACGGTGTATAACAATTAAAACTAATTTGCAATGGATCCAGTTAGTTTCAAAATGCTTATAACACATTTCACAGATTTGTTCTAGTGGTGAGAATGCTAAGAGTCATTGAGCGACGCCGAAAACTGATGATTCTTTAAAGTTGCATCCTAATTCACGATTTTGCTTGATAACATTCACGTAAGCACCACTGACATAATAAATTTGGTTAGGCTAGGTCTCAGATACAGGCCTATGCACATAAAAGTCGTAAATGATTTATTTTTTGTTTTTTTTTAAGGAATTCATTAAGGGTATTTGAAGAGACTGGTATTTCACCTGAGGTTTAGTTAGGCCCAGACAATTAACCTAATTACAAAGTGAAAAATCATGATTTAATAAGTTTTAGCGATTCCTGGGTGGATACATTGATGCTACTTTTTCCATGCTCAAAAACTAGCTGCTAATCTAAGCCTGTAGTAGCTTATTGTCTAAGCACTACCTTACAACCCTCTAGTTAACAACCCGTAACAACCCGAGAATGGAGAGAAGAGAGGCGACCAAGGACACGACCGTTTATTAGCGTCACGCCAGCCAAGTGTGTCTTAGTGTGTGGATGAGTGAACGGATGACAGGCATCGGATATAGTAACCAATGAAAAAGAGGGTGAGTCATTGTCACCGTCAGGTCAGTGACCATGGTTCACTCAGGCGCGATCGCTGTTAATCCGCTACAAGCCTTCGGCCTGTATATTAAAAGTCGAGTGGTTCCAAGGTGGTTCAAAAACTACAATCCTAATGACTTGAACAAAAGTGATCACTAAGAAATGCTTAACCGCCTAATCTAAGAAAAGGCCAGTGTTCAAAGATATGCCTAATACAACGCTCCTAAGACAGGATAAGTAGGTTTTCTGTGGTTTGTTACAGTATAATGACAATTACGGTTAAATAAACAGTATTTCTAAGACAATGAAGTCAATTGTAAATGACTTAACCGCAACAACTTTCCTTAAGAAGACCTTGCGGCTTATGGCGATGACATTTTCAACTATGGAAAACATGGACATATTAATGCTTAATAATACATGTGGTTCCGGGGTGTACAAATCGCCAATGGACATGAACAATGCATTGTACTTAATCAAGTCTACGAGATCAAAACTGTCTTAAAATTTAAAGCATTCGCATGGTGATTAGCCTACGTGAAGTGCACAAACTCATGTATAATATACCGACCTGAAATTGAACCTGAGACCTACAAATCTCCATAGAGTACGGCAAGTTTAGCTGTTTCCAATGTATTAAAAATCATTTGAACTTTCATGTATTTCACTGCCCTTGTACTGAATTATCTAGTTGACGGCCGTCACTCTCAACTGAAATTTTCAACGTAATTTTATAAAATGCATTTATTGTTCATGAGGCATATGTACTTGCGTTGTGGTTTTGATTAGTGACATTTCGCTCCTTTGGTTGTCTAATCAATTTTAAAGTCAAATTAGTATTTACATAAACAAACACGCAATGCTACGAATAAATAACGAGTCTATGTCTAGTAATTCATCATTCTGCTACTAAAATAAACAAAAGTAAGCAAGAAACGCATTTAATTGGTCCCTACTGACGTATTATTTTGACGTTAGATTCGATTATGGCACTTAATGAGTGACTGTGAGCATTTATACGAAGGGGAAGACATTGACCTTGTGTTACCAACCAGGTAACCTGTGAATGCAGTCGCGAAACAAACATGCAGGCGCATCTTCCAGCGTTTAAGGAACTGTTTAGCCCACAAGGCCTGCTGCTGCCTCACTGAACGCGGTGAACATGCTGCATGTTGGAGAACTTCCCATTTGGAATTCAGGAGGGTCGTCCCAGTTGCGCAAGCAACGTGAGGTGGTCAAGCGTTGTCATGCAACAACAGCGGCAGCATGACCTGCCTGCTGTCTGGTCCAGTAAATGGCCTTTTTCATCACACTCTACGCTCAGTTTCTTCAACTGACGGCTGCAGCGAAGCGCAGTCACCATCTGACGACCAGGTTCTAGGAGTCCGCAACAATGTGCACCGTTCATGCCTCATCAGATAAACAAAAACAGATACCTCCCCCAAGTGGATATCCTGTTTCGGCGTCGATGTTCGGATCTACCCACGATTCTGCGTTCTACGTCTAGAGTTCTCGTAAATAATATACTGTTCATACGTTGATCTAGGTTGTGTTCAGTCAACGTATGGAGCACCCATCTTCTAAAGATTCCATTTTTTTCTCATTTGGAGGTGATAATGCTGTTTGCGTGACTCCTAACTGAGCTGCTGCAGGCTCTAGATGGCTTCGCCATGGGTCTTCATTCAGTAGAGTCTGCGTTTCCGTATCTTCACACTTCCGAGGCTGCTGTCTGGGGCGCGGCTGGTCACTAAGACCGAAAACACCACTTCTACAACGCTAGTGCCAATAAACACACGTCGCCAGCACCAAGAGCGCAACAAAATGTTTCATAGGACACTACGACGGCTGCAACTTTTTCCTGTTTGAATTCGTATGTAGTGCAGTGCCATTGGATGTGCTGTTTAGCAGATGCCATCATCGTAAACTCCGCTATTCTGAGAGTTTATGTTACTCAGGCACGTAGACTTGCCGTTCAGTGTTCCAAAAAGCCTTGCGTCCAACCCTTTTAAAACTACAAAAGACCGCGAAAATGTACTCCTTCTTTAAAATGATTTTAAGCTCGGCCAAAATAGCTGTATAAATTAAATCATACACCTAATAATTAGATTTTACCGCATACGATCACACAATTCAGGCAAAGCGGGCCAGCAGAATGAGGTTCCAACGATACTTCAGGAAACGGACAGCAAATCAGCAGTGATAAAAAGAAAACTAACCAGGACTTACTCTCGGCACGTGGGGATTAAATTCGACGGCCCGGTGAATTGCCTCCACGGCGTTCAACTCAGCCGCATTCAAGCCACGCCTAGACGCGATGTCTGGTGAAAATCTGGACAAAAAAGAGAGGTGACACAAAGTGCAGCGGAGGGACACGGATAAAAGGCCCTATGGGACCATCTACGTCGCTGTATTTTGTCCCTAGAAGTAGCTGATCTGCTGGCAAATCCGAAGGGTATCCACAGGTGCTCAGCATTACCACACCATCAAATCTCGGCAAACCAATCGCTGACTTACTTCTCCGCCACCTGACGAGCCTTCAGCAGAGCGGCTGTGTAGCAGATAGTCGCGGATTTGGGATAGTGGATGTCTGGAATTTTGGGGTGAAAAATAAAGACAGTGTCAGTAACTCACACAAGAAGAAGAAGTGCCCACACGACAACGAGAAGGTGGCTTACCGTCGTACTTGGTGAGGAAGGCCTGTGCATCGGCGTACTGCTGGGCCTCCAGGTAGCATTCAATGAGGTTTTCGTGTATATTGAAGAGATTCAAGTTTGGGTACTCACGAATAAGCTAAAATACGCAAATTAACACACAATGCCCGTCGTCGATTAAGGCTTTATGCACTACAGAAAATCGACTACAAGATGATCGAATGCTTTGGGTAAGAGACGAAGGCGTACGCAACTGGAGAAGCTGCCTTGGTTGGTAGATTTAGCATGCTAACCCCCTTCCCCTACCCAACACACTAGGACATTGCGTTGGGGTCGTTTAATTGACCATCTGCCAGAAGAATTTCTGTTTTATACACGCCGCCATGGGAAGACGCGGCCTCGCATGCGGACTAACTTCGTGTATCAATACACTCAACGACAATCAGCCGCCAGGGTAGGTAAAAAAAAGTAGGGCACTCGGTGGTGCATGAGTGCCTAAGTGTTAGGCGATAAGATTTCCCAATCTCTAGCACGTTAGTACGAAAGGTTGTTTATGTGCTGTACAGACGAAAACAAGTGTAAAATTGTGGTTTTTTTATTAACTTCCGTTCACCCAATCGACTGCCAAATAAACAAGGCTAATTAAGGTGTCAATTAGACTAAAAAACTTCAAACAATCGGAAAATGAAGCTTGTGCATAGGTAAGCCAAGCAAACTAGGCACTTTGAAAACGCATATCACTACCGATCGGGTTACGAGTTCTTTTAACAAAATGTTAAAACATGGTCAAACTTCGCCAATCACAGAAGTGAGAATATTAATTCAGAAGGCACAAGAGGTTAAAGGGATTTGGCTGAATGGGAGAATAGCAGGGCGAGAGTGATAGTTTCAAGAGTAAGCATTAAGCATCATTAGGTTAAACAAGTTTGAGATTGATCGGCGCCATGACAAAAAAGGGCATTGTATTACGTTAGAGTACGCAGAGGTGGCAGGGCCCAAGTTATGCGTGAAAAGTAGGCTGAGTTGAGAAAAATGCGAGAGGGATAACGCCAACGCGAACTTTAAGCAAGTAATCAACCTGATTTGTGGTCTTCACTGACAGAAGTGGCATATTTTTCGTAAAAAAAATACGAGACCAAGTCATACTCTGATTCCAGTTGGAATGGGATCAACCACAAAGGCGATTTGGGAGTCATCTACGCGAAGTCAGGAAATCACACGTGAGTGCGCACGAAAGAGTACACGCCTCATGTTCTATTGCATCAGATCAATTAACTAAAAGTGCACCTTTTTGAGCATGTGAAATGAGCTCGTGGGGGATGCGACATAACTAATCATTAGTAAATGGTAAACATCATCTAACACGGTCAATGATAGAATTTCCAAAGGAATTGAATACTTTCAGTGGCGATTTCCACCAAATCCACTAGTTTCTCATCACTCAGAGTGAGCGCTACAAGATCACCACGTCATTCTAACCTACTTCTTTGTTTTACTGGGCCGGGAAATCAAAACTGCCTACAAATGCTACAGTAGCACCACGAAGTTTCGACATTTAAGCACTAACCATGACAACTAAAGACGCGGAAAACTAAAAATCAACGCCTCAAAAAAAGTGCGCAAAGTGAGGAATAAATTCACCGAATCGAGTTGACAGCAGGGATCGCGATTTGATGAAACAACACCAGGGCAACTTTTTAAAAAAATGCTAGACCTTTGCAAGGATTTAGTCTGCGAAATATTACATCGTTCTATTTAGAATAGATTGAATAAATGGAGTAATGGGAGGCACCAACAATGGTCAATCCTGTCCAGTCATTGTTTCTCAATAATGTCCGCTCAAAGTGCTTACGCTAAGCCATTTTAAAAATCCCTCACCCACTTTTGTGCAACTAAAGACATCACAAAAGTTCACAATTTGTCATCAAATCGCCTAATCAGGCAAAAACTTTTGCCTTGCACAAGAAAAAACGGCTTACTGAAAACAGTAGATGCAAAAAAGCATTTAAAAAATATGCTTGATATGAAAGCAGAGTTTGGTCGCAAGGAAAATGTTCAGAATGAAGCAGAGGACAACGTCGTACCTCACGCATAATTTTTATGGCCTCTTTTAACTTTCCAAGTTTCCGAGCGCACATTGCGAGTCGACGTCGAATAAATATGAAGGCATGAATGTCTCGCAGATAAATGGCATCCTGAGTGGGGTTGTGGGAGTGTATTTGCTGAGACCTCCGAAGAGATGCCTCCGAAATCTTGTACGCCTGTTTAAACATTTTCTCTGTCTGTAAATAAAACACGAATACAATTTCGCATGTATCAATTTAACGACCTTGCTCCATCCGCATGAAGCACTTTTAGAAGAGTCATGTGTTTTGAAGTGGCATAAATCGAATATCAAAATAAGAACGAACATAGAGATGGCGAAATCAAAAATGTTTTAAATAAATACATGCCTCGATAATGGAGGAGCACTCTTCCTCGGCCAACAATATCAGCGCAGTCGAGCATTCGGAATTTTTCGCCAAGGCTTCCCTTGCCTTTTTGATCCGTTCCTCAGGATTTCTCTCGCGCCACGCCATTTGCATCACTAAGTCGTTATTCACAAAAGCACAATTTACATTCATATTCAGGTTTGCCGGCATCGGCTTCACATGTAAAGAATGTCTGATGATCCTGGGCAGACAAATTCATGTCATAGTAAGTAAGCGGATCTTTTCCGAATTCTTTGGCTGCCTTTTGATATTCAGCACCCCGAAAAAGACTGTACGGGTTGCGAGATACCTTACAGTCTAAAAAATATACGAGTCGAACAATGGTCAATACCTTGAGGGCCACTGTGAAGACCCGTAGAATCTACACTATCTCCGTCATTTTCTTCATCGCTACCACCTAACAGAGGGTATATGTGTGTAAGCGATATCTGTTCAATGAAAGATGTCCCGTACTTCTTGAAGTACCACCATTCGAAGATCTAAAATCTTTGTTATGACTAAATGACTAGACAAACCAATATGAGACCTGATAGGAAAGAGCTAGTTCCCGTCAAGGCGACATAAAACTTTGGCGTGAGGGCATTCAAAAACATGCTACCTACATGGGTTCAGTAAGATCATTCAATAACTACCGGAACTGAAGGTGTCAGAAAGAGATATCACCAAAAAATAAATAATAGGGATAACAAGAACAACTGCCAAGCCCCAAAGAACGGTCGCTGATAATAAAAAGTTAGTGTTAGCGTTATTAACTTTACTAGACGATAAAAGCATAATAGGTTCTAATGGACGCCCGCTGTCATTGGTTCAATGGGTCAATAGCACCCTGTTTGAAACACGCAGAACGGTCGCAAAGTGAAAATGTGCAAAATAAACAAATCAGCAACCTGCTAATTTTCAAAATAATTTGGGTCACACGTTAATCAACACTATTAAGGCAATAAGACTAAATGCAAATTTGTTATGTTTTAAAACTTTTCTTTGCCTCTAATATCATATTTATATTAGAGACGTGATTTTTTTACGTAAGCCAGTGCCGATTTTTTTACATTACATTAAATGGGAAAATTTAGGCTTCAAAACGGCTATGTGCAATTATATTTTAAATATTTGGGGCGTCTTTAATGAATTGAGCCACTTGTGGATTTTTGCCTGAATTCTACAAAAATCACTTGCGTTTATTTTATTTTATCCTTATAAATTGTATTGTGTTAATTTTTGGGATCCCTTTACGCCAAATTTTGAAAATCATTCCACGTGGGTGGATGTGAGGTGTCATTTGTCAGGCACATCTATTTGATCATTGTTCTTGCATTATTACAGTAGTACACTTTGCCTCACAATGATTCCTTAATAGCCAGTTGTTGATCACTGCAATAATTAAGCCTTAAAATCCTCTGTGCATATTTTACATATATCTTGTTAAAATATCCACTTAAAATATATACTAGAACCAATGTATCTAATTGAACTTGCAGAAGTTTTAATCTGAAACCATATTCCACATTTTACAACCCTCGGCTGCTGGTTTTAGATTTTAAAGACAAATTATGGACTCGACCAACAATTTCAGTTGCTTATTTATTTTAAGACGAGTCTGGTGATAACAATTAACATATGTTCGATAGTTAATATCTGAAGGCATCATCTCATATGCACATGATCAAAATTACCAAGCCTATATTCATACTGCCCAAGCATTAGCAAATGCAGTTGTTAGGTGTGCATTTACTGCAAAAAGTAATCCAGCCTATATTTACAAGGACCAAAGCACTTATAAGTTTATTTTATGAGTGCCATATTCTCAAACAAATCCGCATTGCTGAGCATTTGTTACATCAAGGCACATCAATACAGATTTTTTTAACTTGTCATAGTCCCATTGTAAGCAAGCCTAATGTGTTAGGGTATATAGATGCGTCGAAAAGAATTTGATACACAAAAACTACGTGGATAAGATCCCATATTAAAGCACTGTATGCTAAGTGAAATCCTACCTCTTCCCGTAAAATCCCACGAAATCTTGTACCTCAAGGGCAACTGAAAACCTTCCAAAGATTTTCAGTTACCATTCAAACTTCTCTCAAACTAAACAAGTCACATACGACTACCAGTTAGGCGATACAATGAGATAAATTTTGACTGATGGCCTCCTTAAACCTCGAATAGAAAATATCGGCAATTAAAAACACAAATAACAAAACTAGAGTGACGATCCTCAGAAATAGCGCGTTGTTACATCAAGAGAATACAAAAGCAGGTAAAACGAAAAAGCATAAAACTCACTGTACACCATACAATAAAAGGGGAAATACAACGAGAGTAAAACAACGATTTACAGTCAGCTGGACAGTAGGTTCCGGATCTCGTCAGGCAAGTGGAGTCCAATTTGGTCGAAGTATTGGCGAAAGCTGAAAAAGAAACGGCTACATGTTATAAGGATTTCGTTGAATTGTGATTCACATTAAAAGCGCCTAATCTAAACTAAAATGTGACTAGTAATTGGGTCCTGGGATAACCGTCAACATGAAGACAAATAAGGCAAATTACCGGCGTCGAGTGGTAGAGCCCTGTCGACATACGTCCAGTTTTGATACACCACGCAAAGCTGGAAGATAGTCAAGCGCGCACTCTCGCTGCAAAAGGACATTGGTCTTTCTGCCGTTTGACAAGGCCTTGAGGCAGGTTAGAGTTCGTGAAGCTGTCTTTACGGCAGGTGGACTAGAGGCGGAAGGAAAATGCATTGCACAAAGGCCTAATGACCTGTTGTGGCAACTAAACGGGCCACACACAAATGACCGTATGTTCGTGGCCGAAACTGATGCTCAGATTTCGCCCAATTTTCAAATCTTTAAAAGTTCTGTTCTGTCTTACTCGATAAAATACAAATATGTCATATTTCGACACAGTCATTTTGTCGAAATGACTCGAAGTTCTGTAGATGGGGTCACTTTCAAGGATTAAATGTCAGGTCAAATACATTTAAATGCTGAAATATTGGGAACTTGGATCGATCTCAACCGTCTTGGCTAAGTGGCTACCTCGAAGCAATGTTGCAATGGAGACGAGTAATTGGGAGAAATCTGTTGCATCGACTTCGACTTACAACCAGATTACTAAGGAAACTTGCAACGCCACAATTTCAACGCAGAGAAAAGCTACTCACCGGAAACACGCACAGCTTGACGCCAAGTGCACTGTTTCATCGAAAATTCCAAAAATCAGGCAGTTATTATGGCATAAACAAAATCTGAGTTTCTAAAATTCCTAGTACTTCAGAGATGTTTGGCTATTTGCGTTATTTGACATTGATAATACCGATTCACATGTCGTTCCATAGCAAACACTACTCAAGCCATGATTGCGCTCAAAACCCCTGTATTTGCTTAGACAGCAAGCCAAAGCCAACTTCCACATAACTTCCCGGAGAATATATGGTACCAAGTACCAAATTTTAAAAAGTCATTAAAAGTGTACAATATGAGTGAATCCAAGCAAATCTCAAACGAACTTACGCCAAAACCTCTTCTACAGTAGAAGGCTCATTGACGTAGCCACCGCACACTCCATCGGCTAACTCGGAGCCTTCTGGTAAGGCGGGAGTAGCCAACAAGTGAGACTCGAGTCGCGAAAATGTTCTTGAAGCATTGGCATTAAGAAGACTGCGCCAATCCTCCTCACCCGCAAATGTCCCAACTGCGCCGATTGGATCAATTCCTGTCAGAGGGGCGGAGCCTAAGTCACCGAGAGTGGTGAACACGTTCACGCGGTTAGACGAGGACTGGGCATAATCAAGTGACTTGGTGGCTTCGAGGAGTTCCCGTCTACCGCAGACTGTGGAACACACGTCCAACAGAGCTTGCAAGTCCGTGGCGCGAGAGAGTTCCGTCAACACACTTGTCGACACCTCGCGGCACTGGTTCGCCGTGATCTTCTGACAATAAAGGTGAAAAAAAAACTAATCACCTAGAAAGGTCTCACTTAGACTATAAAACTTGTGAACGCTGTAGGTGACAACTTAACACCTTTAAAACTGGTGCGAGGAGAAAGATATAAATCAGAAATGTGAAAAGATATCACAGCATTTGACACTTGTAACCGTACTTATCTGCGAACTACAGATGTCTAAATCTGTTTATAGCAGTCAAAAGGCATGCATTTTAAGGTGTTAGACAAGTGTATTGCAAGAAATGAGAGGTGCGAAACGAACATACAATTTGTCGTTTGGTGTCAGAATCCGCGGCAGGTTGCTGTTCCTCGTTATCAGACTCAAATATTTTTACAAAGTCGTCGGAAAGTGGTGCCGGTGGAGGGTTTTCGGAAGAAGTCTGGGAGCTGGTTTTGTGCACAAAGGAAAGACTAAAGAGACGATGGAATGCGGCGGATAGCCTTCCAATGAGGTCGCTATGGTCGGTCTTAGTGGCCTGGAAAGAAGGCAGAATAAATTACAGTAGAATTATGCTACTGTAAATGCTGCGCCGACACAAATCAGCGTGGCTTAACCCTAAGTTCCAGCTGAACTATATAAGCACATACTAAAGAATGGTCTAAGTGAACAAAAGCCATGAAACACTGAGGCCACAGAGAACCCTTAAAACACGAAAGTAAGACAAGTAGGGAATAATAGTGAAGGTGAACGGAAATAATCGATACCTGATCGATGCCCAGGCCACCAGACGCCAGAAGCCACTGTAATTGCACAATCGACTGTCGAACATTGAAAAATTGTCCATTGTCCACTAGCCACTTTGCGGTTGAAACAGTCCGACTGGGTATATCACAGTACTGTTCCTCAAATACCTTAGCAGTGACAACTTGCATTAACGAATTGGTTAAAACGGCGCCTTGTGATTCGCAAATGCGACGTAAAAGGGGTTTCAGAAGGACCTAAAAATGAGGACTATGCGTAAATGTGGTTTCGAGGATGACTTGAGAACCGTGTTGCGCCATTACAATATCGAGGTCGAGCCATAAAAAAGATGTATGTGAAGCAAAAAAAACGCACCGGTGACTGGAGAGGCATCAAATTGCAAATTTGAAAGGCCACAGGGATTCGATGAACTACTGCCGGGTCGGTGGCAGTCAGCAGGATTGGCCGGCGGCCCAGTTGAAGGAGTCGTCCAACTGCGCTCCAAAAGCCACGGTCCGAGTCGAACAGAACGTCCACCTGGAAGACATTAGGCTGACAAAATCACCTTGCACACACCAACCAACGCGGAAATCGCTGAAAACCGCATACCTCGTCAAAAAGCACCAGCGACTTGTTGTTGAGTTTGAGACCCTGGAGATCTAAACAGAAAATTCGTGATAAGGTCCCGTTAATTAATATGAGAGAAGCATACGTTAGCCTACGAATTACCGGAAGCAGTGTTTTTTGAAGTTTCCTTTAAGGGACGCTTTTTCGTGGCCGTCTTTCGGGGTTGGAAAAATGAAGACAAGCGCATGTTTGAGGATTTTCGAGAACCAGTATTCGCATGAACTGCAAATGAATAAAAAAAACATTTTAGCTTCTATTACTAAGTTAGATTTAGAACATTAGAAGGAAATGCTTTGGTCATATAATCTATAAATTAAGCTCCAGAGAATGCCTCACTTCCTTGTTTAGAAACCTGGAACTTGAAACATACCCTTAGTCATTTCAAATGTGCTGAATGACGCAGAAAGAGCTTCCTTTGAAACGTGTTTTGAGTCTAAAACAGCTGAGCATTGAGAAAGGACTTCTTTTGCCGATCGGCACGAAGAAGCGTTAAGCTCGAACACCTAAAAACAACGTCCATGTGATCATGTGCAAACAACGCTTAAATAGATAGACACTACAAATAACCTTATAACCATATTGCGTAGCTAATGCATACACCAAAGAAGTTTTGCCACATCCGATAGGGCCGAGAATAAGGTACGCAGAACAACGCCAGGAGTTGTCAGAACCTGATGAGTTTGAATCGCAACTATCATCTGAGCTTGGAAAATACACCGCATCCCGTTTCTTTTTCCTTGAACGTTGGTCTACATGTTTGATAAATAAAAGTGAAGCGGGAAAACGAATACTTTAACGCAAGAAAAGGAACAGTTAAGCGCAATACAACCCCAATACTATTGAAGACTGAAGGGAAAAGCGTACCGCCATCGCAAACGTCTGCGATTTTGGAATCCCATGCTTTAAGCCAAGAAACAAAGGCAGGTAGATCACTGGAATTCAAAACCATTTCATCCAAGCATGAGGCGGAATAGCGCTCCGTCCACAGCCTTTGATCACTGGAAATGGCAACTACGAAAAAATAAGTGGATTCAGATTTTAAAAGATTAATAACTAGAAAAATGTAAAGACAACTTTGTCAAATATACCGTCAGAATTTTGTTCGAGACATGTAGGGCGAACATCAACATCGGTGGCATTCCTAAAATATAGATTATAAAAACTATTTATGTTACGGTAACTGGTCCTTCGGTCTAGCAGTTTCAGTTATTTGGTCAGGTTGAGAATTGATACACTCCGATCTCTTAGATACAATTGAAGCTCCCGTATTCCGTGTAAATAAGTGCTCAATTCCCGATTCAGGTTTAGAAAAGGAAATAGCACATTTGCCGTTCTTGGGGGCGATCTTTGTTGATAGTGGTTCCTCAGTCCTCCGACGTTTAGACTGACAACCATTTATCCTCGGGCTTCTACTATTGTTGCGGACCAAAGAGGTTTTTCTGGGCCTTTTAAGCATTTGGCCATTGCAGCTGTTCATTTTAAGCTGCCCATACTTCGAAAACAGATGATTATCATCGACACGAACTGATTCAGAAACACAGGACACACAATTACTAGGCTGATTCTTTTTCAGTGATGCAACGAAATCGGCAAAATCTACCTGACTTAGTACAGGCTTGGCATCTGATCGCCGGTCAGAAGACATCCCTACACCAAGACAAGCGCCACACACCTAAACAATGAAATCTATTTGCGCGGTACTTTTCTTCTTGGGCAAAAGTCATTTAATAAAACGTGGAGCGTTGACTTTAACCATTATTAATATTAGGCATATATTATGGTCATTTGCAAATCATTAAAGCACATGCTAGCAAAATGACAGTGTATTTTGTTCATCAGTTAATCTCCAGTCCAAAAATGATCCTATTTTGGTTTATATTCTAATCGGAAATAAAAATTAAAAATGGTCACTTGGAAAGCATTTATATCCATGTTAACGGTTTCTTTATTTACTGCTATTTTTATTGATAGTTGGGTTGCAATTTCTAGGTTTAGCTCAAAAAGTTATTGGTCAGAGTTGGAGTAAATCCGAATCAAAAATTTTACTGAAAAAATAATAATTTAAATGAGGCTACATTACTGTTATTTCCAATAACACGCATCGGACATGTACTGAATTATGGATATCTGGTATGCCCTTTGAGCAGTCGGGAGAAAAATTAATTCGTTGCAAATTTAAATGTTTCTTCTGCGTGTGTCCCAAAGTGACGATTTTCGATAGTTAAATGAGTTAAAAACATTTTGCATAGGGCTACACAACTTGTCACCTGCACGAAAGATTTGTGTAGATGCATTTCTCAAGTTTATTCTTTCAAGATAGATGTGCGGTCATCATTTGTGCTGTCGTAAAATTCGTACGCAATTTTTGGAATTTTGCTAGCAGATATAGTCATGAGCTGCAGTTGCATTGTCCCTGATCTATAATATCCCTGCTCAAACGTATACTTGGCCTTATGATTTGACAATGGACATCAACTCAGCCAGTATTTCGTAAACCTTAAAATATTTTGTAGTTCTGGAAAATTAGCCATCAGGCAGTGGTGTGTATGCGGCTAGCCTGGTTTTGTCTTTGATAATAGAAAACTGGTGATTCATATATTTTTCCCATAATAACCAAAAGGACAAAATCCCTTAACCCAGTGAGGGTTGTGACGAAGATAGTTAGTTGTCTGAACCTACATCGTCTCTGGATTATAATCAGGGAACATTTAAAAGTGCTAAGGCCTAAATGTTCATGAACGAAAATACTCACACAGCAAAATTGCCTCTGGATAGCCACATTCACTCACATATCTATGGACCAACCAGGTAGTTCCCTGCTGAACACAAAAGTTGATGACCAAGAACAAACCACACGCTCAGCGTGCGAGTACGCGAATACTTTGTACAACATTGATTTCCCATCCTTCCAGCACATAACAAGTGTCAAAAGATCGAAGTCAAGTTCCAAAATTCGCCGTTACAGAGAAGCGTTAACTTCAAAATGATGTCATCGACGCAGTCGTGTGATCAGAAGAGTGTTCATAAAACAGTCACGATTCTTCGTGCTGTAAGGCCCTAATGCATTATTCACGTCGTCACTCTCTGGGCATCAAGGAGAAGCCACAAGTCGTTTGGCGAATTGTCGCAGCAACTTGGCGTCGACACGCGCGAGGAAGGATTCGAACCAATTATTGTTTCGTTGTTTGGTATTTAGGGAGATCCCATTGGCCTAGCCACAGCGAGCCTTCATCATTGACCATCTCAGACAGCAAGTGATCAACCAAGAGATGCAAAAACATCAACAAATTGTGTCTAACCCAACATTTTTAAGAGTTTGGTTGCTGATGCAGTGTTGCTGGAAACTTGTTTTGTTGTGAGAAAAACACTAGATCTGTCCTTGGCACAACCCACATTTGACGTCTACGATCGCTGTGACATTCGGCAAATTCAAACTAGAAGGTGTAACACTTTAGAGATTGTCATTGTGGCCACATCAAAACCCACAAACGTCATGTGACTCAAGCATTATCACAATTTCGCCAATCAAATCTTAAATTAAGCACAATTTTACAAATACAGGGGGAAAATCATATCACGAAATCAATGTGCGGTAAACATGATTGGAAGTGTATTGAAAATAAGCGTAAAATTACAAAATCTGGGCGAAATCTTTTGTGCCAGGCTCCGACGCAGAGTCCCCTGACGGCCCACAGTGCTCGTGTCTTGGCAGTTGGTTCTCCCGACCTCGAGTGATTGTCACTTCCAAACCCAGAGATTGAAGTGCCTGGGCATCCGCTTCGGCTCTAGACGCAAACATGAGCGAAAAGACGTCAGAAAACGCACAGGGGGAGTTTGATTTTTCTACTTGCGTATCCATCGTCTTGATTATTCAAGACCACTTCTCTACATGCCACGAAATTCACTGAAGCTATGGGTTATAGGGAAAGTAACAACAAATACGTCGCAGAGAGAATCAGAATACGAAACGCGCGTGCTTTGTACCACGCAAAATAACCCAAAGAACTTCAGGTCAGAAGCGGCACGGAGAAGATATCACATAGGGAGATGGTAGAGGTGGGGAACCGACGACAACTAGAAGCAGTCATTTTAAACTAGTTGGGATACAACGTATTCGGGTTTGCAAAAGTTGTGTGTACGAAGCTATGTGCTCGCGGTCATTTCACAACACCTAACAGGCAGTGTACTTACCCATCGTAGTCAAGTTCAACAGTGAGCATGCACTCCCCATAGACACGACAGAGAAGTCGGAAGAATTCCAGCTGTATTTCAGCTACTTGTTCCCGCGGCGTGTAACCGTCGGCGACTGACCGCGCCACCATGATCAGGCAGGGGTTGTGCAAACGATCTAACACGGTCACCAAGCCGTCAAGCAAGTCAGCGCGTTCTCCGGGTGTAGAAATCTATGGAAATTATGCAAAACAGCTCATGGTAGCATTAACAGCGGTAGAAGTTAAGGTAAAACTCAGAATTGCATAAGTACACCGAAAGGCCTACATGGTGAGGCAGGGGATCGTTCTCCCGGTCAGCAAGACTTTGCCACAGGTCATGCAGATGGTTCATTGTGGCGAGGTCGTCAATTTCACCGACAGCGTGATCGACCTCCACCTTGTGCTGCTTCTTCCTGGGTGGCTCTGGGGTGCGTGAGGAACGCGATGCCTGGATCGTCACTCGAAGCTCACCAAGTTCGTCTAGTTCCGACACATCTGAGTGGAAAACCAACAACACCTTGGGCAAATTATGCCAGGGAATCATGATTTGATAAAAAAATTTCAGAATACTGGCCCGTTCGGTTTGCATATCCTTTCGAGTCAAAACAAATAGCGGTTTTAACTCCATGCACTGAGGATACAGTTAGGTGTATGACTTAACTGTTACAGATTTTTTAGCAAATCTATTTAATTAATAGACAACAAATCTAATCTTGAAAGCAGTGCCTATTACGCCATCCCTCAAGTAAAGTACGAAAGCCATCCAGGGAATGAAGTCATCCACGAATTTACGCGCATTGTCCAGCGTTTTGGGAACTGCCAATCCACCAAGGCTTGAAGCTGCATTTACCACAAAAAATACTAGTCGGATTAGAAGGCAAGTCTGGTGACTATGTCGCGTTGTCATGCAGCAGCAGCAGTAGCAGAATGGCTTAACTTGTCTAGTAGATGGTGATTTCTCGTCAAGGTCTTCGCTCAATTTCTTTAACTGTCGGCTTTAGCGTTCCCCAGTTAACGCCTGACGACCAGTTTCCAGGAATTCGTAAGAAAGTACACCCTTCATGTCACACCACACACATGGGAGAACCTTCATCAAGTGGATGTCCTGTCTCACCATCGATGTACTGAGTTGGTCGGCATCTGCTCACATTTTTTGCGTTTGCCACTCTCGTAAATGAACCACTTTTCATCACCAGTCACAATGCCACACAACAAGTCCTTTTTTGCAGCCGGCGGGCAAGCATTGGAAAGCATGTGATCATACGTAGACCTAGGTTGTTCCGTCAACACATGTGGAGGGGATCCAACTTCCACGTTTTTGAATTTTTCCCATTTGGTCGTGCAAACGCTGTTTGGGCGACTCTTAACTGAGCCGCTGCCAGCTCTTGTTACGTTTGCGTTGAGTCTTCGATGTGTAGAACTTGCGAATCCGCATACTCACACTTCCGAGTCTGCTGGCCGAGACGCAGCTTGACAATAGGATCGAACTCACCACTTCTGCAACGTTTGTACCAGTTAGTGCACGTTTCATAAGACACAACGTCGGACGCACCAAGAACACTACAAATTGATTCCCGAGTTATGGATGCCCTTTTTTCCTTCCATGCATTAGAAGCACTTAATCCCTGTTGGAATTCGCATAAAATGCGGTACCGTCGTAAGTGCTGTTAATCAGTTGCCATCACAAAACTCCGCTAGTCTGAGAAATGATGCGATTCATGTAGCTATATCCATCGGCGTTCTAAAAGACCTCGCTTCCGATTCTTTCAAAACCACAAACCCCTGCGAAAATCTGTCTATTTAAAAAAATCCAACGCTTCGAAGGGACGCGAGGCTGGAAACAGGCTACATGTCGATCCACCTACAGCATCGACGAGATTTAAAAGAAGAAGAAATTCCACGAGACACCGTCCTCTTTTCTTTAAACCAATTTAAAATGACAGTTAGTGAGACATTCCACTAAAAAGACGAAGTTGATTTGGATTTAGACAACCGAATCGAAGAATCTATTGATTGAAATACCGCGAAATTTAAAAGCCATTAAATGTTCTTAGTTCGTTGTCATGATCAAGCCCGTGTGGAAATTTCCATTTACCGGCAAATATTAGTAGTTAGAATTATACCCTGATTGCATTGTGATGCCAAATTCAATCCGATGAGGCTTCCCTAAGACCATCGTGCTGGTAAGACTACCAAACGCAACCTGGTGCCTTACGGGTATAATGAAATTGCATTTCTAATAAGTAACTGACCGTGAGTACTAAATACCAGAAAAAAAATTCCCACCTCGAATTGACCCATGCTGGTCGGTGAGATCGAACATGAAAGTTAGAGTTTTCGACGTATATTTTAGCTGACATTAACGGCCCACGAGCATTGGTTCAAGCCGAAGTGACTTACCTGGAAGAATGCAGACATGCAACAATTGTGGCTCGTTACATGCAGTTGGGAAAATTGGTCCAATAAGCTGTCTTGTCAAGGGCGTCAATTTCCAGCTCAAAACAGGGTGATTCACCGCACTAAAAATAAACGCTCGACCAAACCACTAAACCACGGGCACATTTCCGCTCTTGACTGTTTGTGAAGGGGCGTGTTTGCGTTCCTGCCCAGACATGTCACCAGACAATTACGCCACATCATTTTGGCGCGTACTTGTTTCCCTTTCTGAATGTTTAAACCAACTGGACTCGACTTAATTCACCAGACGTTGCTCGAACGTAGATCCCCTGCATGACGCTATTCAACGGCAACTTCTTACCAAAGCAAAAGCCAGACCGTTGGGAGAATCAGGAACCTGATTGAGTGTGTGGTAACGCCTGATGGGAGAGCGAAATATTTGGAGAGTTTACACTGCATTACGCGCTTGAGTTGATCTAGGCCAATGCGTCGTCGTGTTGCCCCCATCCAAAATACTTCAACATCACGTGCTGAGACCTCATCCACCACTGGGGACAATTTATCAGAACAGCTCGAAAAAGCCCGTGGACATTTCTAGCAATGGAAATGCCTTCAACATTCTGTATTTCTATTCGTCTCTAGATTTGTCGAAACGCAGTGAAGCAACAAGCCTTTAATCACCCAGTAATTACACTTCTATACAAACATTTGTCTTACAAAGTCCTGGCCTGGAATTTGATTGGTTCAAAGCCACCGTCATTACCATAAACGCACTTGGAAGACACTCACAAATCAGAGTTATTTTGCCACGTATCCTTTAAGATTATTACCACAAATTACAAGGTGCGTAACTCCAATGGGAAGAATTTGTACAGAGCAAAGCCTGCATGAGTGTTATCAATGACGGAATCTCACACCTTTGGCACCACGGCGACAGGGATTGAGGCCTCGTGGAGCACGTAGTCGCTGACGCTGCCCAACAGAGTCC
>UXSR01000651.1:0-22349 GCA_900604375.1 Mesocestoides corti
TATCCACCTCTGTGTTCAAATGATTTCCAACGCCATTTCATTCCTCTAAACACGCTTCATTCAACTTAAAATTAGCGCCAATGGGTTGGAAATGCCACGGTTTCTTGGCTGACAAACGACATCTCGTTAGCCGATGTCTGCCTAGTAGCCACAGAGTCCATGCAACCGCATCATAAGTGCACACGTGAACTGTTGCCTTGACCCACCCCGCTTGTTTTACTGCTCCGGTTTGTCCGTTGAGCGGCACTTTCGAATTGGCCAATCAGTTGAGTGCGTGTCGTCTGTCATTAAGGCTCAGTAAACAGGTATGTTTGGCATGAATGTTTGTCGAAATTGGAACAACTAGAGCTAATTCTACGACTAGATAAAGGCAAATTTTTCACACCAATAATAAATAATGTGATCGGCTACTGTAGTGAGGCTGAGTACTCTCAAGCGTGAACTGAAAAATCTTGGCGCCAACCAATCAGAAGCCGTTCTGTCATGGATTTATTGATTTATTTATGATGGACCATGAAAATATGGACCCATCTCAGCAAATGCTGGAATCAAATGTATATTTTATGGCTTTTGTGAAATTTAGAATCTAAAGGCAAAAGTCAGATTAGTGTCGGTAATTTACATTTATCCGTGAGGTTTAGTCCACGCAACGTGTGTGCGTTGGCATACCCTCAACAGTAGCTTTATCGAAAATCGATAGCCCCACCCGGCGGAGCTTTGCGCGTTGGAGTAAATGACATGCCCATCTATATGAAAAATGTATATTTAAAAACGCCAAATTAAGCTGATTTACTCTAGAGTGTTGTAGGAACGTGATTTCAGGCAGAAACGCAGTCATGCAACCTAATTTGAGAAAATGCCTAATCAAATCCAGCGCAGACTACGTAATGGCCGAACGAGTGCCCCTGCTACCCCCCCTACCGGCTTCTCACCACCCACCTGGCAGTGCATGGGGCGAAAAACAATGCTGCTCCGTCCCTCCCCTCCCCCGTATCCGGCTAAATTATTCACCACTTCTGATAATTCACTCTCTCAAACACACGTCTCGTGCAGCCTGTACAATCTTTTGTTCTGCAGTCGGCAAGTTGTGTGCGAGTGTCCACGCGTAAAATCCAAATTCGCAAGTATAACAACGCGAGAAAACAGTTTTTTACATGGGCGCAACTCGTAACTAGCCCTCGCATCATACGTGTTGAGCTTAATGCAACAACAGAAAGGTGAGGGGATCTATCTAACCCGCAAAAGTACCCACAACGCATGACAAATTTCCAGTGGCTAGAGGCTTAGCACAACCTTACAACCCTCTAGTTAACAGCCAGTAACAACGCGAGAAGAAGGGGGTAAAGAGAGGCGACAGAGAACACGACCGTTCATGAGCAACAAACCAGCCAAGTGTGTGGATGAGTGAATGGTTGACAGGCGTCTGATAACAGTAACCAATGAAAAGGGGATGAGTCATTGTCGCCGTCATGTCGGTAACCAGGGTTCACTCAGGCGTGATCGCTGTCAATCCGCTACAAAGGCACTTGACGACATTCAACAAAATATCGATCAGTCGAGATGCAAACCCACGGACACCGCATGGCACACATCAACGTTTGCACATTACATTGCCTTTGATAACGTGAATTTGTGCTTTAGATTAAATTTTACTAAACGAAGGACAGTCGTTTGCGTCTGGTGGAACTGTTAGAGCCACATCCACAAAGCGCGAGATCAGACGGATCTGCCGTTTACACAGGACTATTCAATAGAAGTGACCTTAAAAGCCGATGACAAGTGAATCTGCAATACAACAACGCCTGGCTTACCACTGGCTGACCCGTTTTTGATGATTCCTTTCTAAAGTCTAACCGTCACACTGTTGGATAACCACCACAAGTGCGACAGAACATTCGACACATTGATGGAACTGTGGAAGAAATTTGGAAACAGTTGCGAAATCTACATGATTGGTCAATCTCTCCGTTTTTGTTTAAAATTTATTGGCACGATAATCAGATTTGTGCCTTAATCCAATAAAATTGGTCGGTAGTAATGCTACTTCCACACGGTATGACAAAAACACTCAAACCAAAAGAATTACTCGAATACACACACCACCCTTTCTCCGCTTTAAGGTACTTGAAATTTTTTTACAATAAGCTATTAATTTTGTGAAATTCCGCCCGCAAATTTATCCGCGTAGGCGATGGTCGACTTTGCCGTAAGTATGGTTATTAACACCGCGTAATTAGACACTTCAGCCGTTCTTCACCCTAAACCCAGAAAAGAGAACCGATGAATCAATCACAACTGCAAAGAAATCTTTCAATTCGCACTTAAACACATAGTAAGGAGGGATGTGCCGCGGTCTTCGCAAAACAATTTAAAAGGATTGAAGTACCGTGATGAGTTGTTTTTTTTTCCAAAAAAAACATTAAACATTAACCGATTAGAAAGTCGGTGGACATGAACTCGAAAACATTTGTCAACCACTGCAGTAAATGTGCGTGGCGCCGGTGTGTCCATTAGACCGGACACGAGAAATTTTCGGGGGCGTGAAAATCAAAGTGTGAAAGTACATTGCATTTTACTGGGTTTGAAATAAGCCTTCGGACGCGCTCTTTGTTCCTTGGGCTTAGGGGGCAGGCGAGGAAGATGTTTTGAGGAGAACATGCTCGTGTTTAGCGATCGATCGCCACGCATAAAATCACGCACTGAATGCTTGCGTCTGGCGATCGATAATTTAATGACTCACGAGTGCTTTTCATTGGGCGCGAGCAATAAATTTAAATATTTACTTTTACTGTTCCAATTTCATGGAAAACGGCTTCGAAATGTTGCTTGACGACGTGCGAACAGTTAGGACACAATCGTGAAGAGCGTAACACCGAATTTGGTTAGCGAGAGGTGATGTTAGGGGCAGCAATAAAGTGCGATTGACGTCCACTCAATGAAATGAATATTGCGAGTCACGAGGCTGCTGCGAGTGCCTTAATGTTACCT
This sequence comes from Mesocestoides corti, assembly GCA_900604375.1. Taxonomy (NCBI): domain Eukaryota; kingdom Metazoa; phylum Platyhelminthes; class Cestoda; order Cyclophyllidea; family Mesocestoididae; genus Mesocestoides; species Mesocestoides corti. Next base: position 2,989 of record UXSR01000651.1, read on the forward strand.
AAATATCAGTAACTACGAGATTATTTTAGTCGAGGCATTTAGTACGCAGGGCTTTTGTTCCATACGAGGAAATTATAGACACATAGAAGCAACTCAGTGAATGAAACCTCCATTTTGTAACTATTTTGTGAAATCCTATTTTTACGAAAGTGGGAATGATTTGTTTAAAAAATCAACGTACTACATTTCGATGTAGTAAAACAAGTAGATGTGCGTTTATTTAAAATGTTATAGTCGTGTCGCCTGCAAGCCCGGTGTTTACTCCCCTCGTTTCGCGTGACACAATATCAATCAGTAATCGTAACGTGATAAAAAATATCACCTGTTTAATACCATCACTGCTGATTAGGCTGAAATTCGAGTAATGTGATTTCGGATTAGTTCGGTTAGCTTTGTCCAATCAGTGCTCGGATCGATAGACGACGTTTTTAACAATACATCATTTGGGGCCTTTTTATGAACCTATTCACAACTGAGTTGTGAAAGTTAATTAAAAACGGTGGGTTTTGAGACCTTGATGACGGCAATTAAGAAAGAAATCGATTATTATGATAAGGTATCGCTTTCGAAAAGGGACCACGGTAGGTAAAGACATTAAGGACATTGAACGGAGACGACTATGGCAGTAGTTTGAGCAGCTGAGACAAGCTAGTGATTTCCATAATGAAAAATAACCACGTCCCACGAAAACACATTGGTGGAGTCGGACATCGAGGAATATGGCGTTGATTGAGCCCAAAATGGAACCCAGGAGTTGTGGTGACTTGTGATTTTCGATTCGACAGACTACAAACGATTAATTTTATCCGCCGAGAGCAGCACGCCTATCACCGTTACTACTGGCTAGCTTGTTCAACACTGGAACAACAGGAAGGCCCTTGAGGTTGTACAGATTACGAACGAAACCTCGGTAGCACTTTTCGATCTGCAATGTCAAATTAACCCGTAGCTTCGCTTTGTAATACATATTCCCCTAAAGTAGGTCGATATTTGATGAAGATGTTGTCATAGGAATATATATTCGCCGGAGATTTGGCTTCGTCCGGAGGTAATTTGGGTCAGAGATGAAACCTGGTTAAGCTAGGTGGGATTTGAGCAATGGAGATAGATTGATACAAGCGAGTGTGGAGAGAGAAAGCCAGGTTGAGCAAAGAGACAGGATCGGGACGTAGAGTTGGACGTGGTTGACGAGGGACGATCGCACGCCGGGATCTGTAAGAGAGCGGAAAGTTTTGAGAGCTGGCTATTCCATCAGGGCGCAAGACAGAATCTCCACGCCACACCAATCGAACCGGGAGATAGGCAATTACCAGCTCGTAGAAGGTTTACATGCTTTTTTAAGTCTCAACCCACGCCGGAATCGCAGCAGTGGAGATGAAGAAGACCCGGGAGACAGCTCAATGAAATTGTGCTACTGCTACCTGGTACAGTGTAAGTGAACTAGTTAAAATACGAACGTCTGATTGGTCAGATGGGAAAGTCGATAGTGGTGGTGCACGCACAGGAGTGATTGAAAAGGGGGACGTGTGTTTGACACTGCGACGACAGGGTTAATGGAAGTGAATCAATACGATTGGAGCGCTAGCGAGGAACGCGGTAACTTTGCTGGTTTTCACATTATTTGCGCTAAATCAATAATATCGATTCCTTGAAGCTAGATCAGCCAATGTTTAAACAAAACCATTGTTTGCAGCGCCTAAAACTGTGATTTTGTGGAGAAATTAGAAGGTTTTGAAGCAGGAATTTTATCACCAACAGAACTTATTCATCGCCAGCATTTAATTGCAAAATTACAAGCCTTTAATTTATCCTTTGATGAGAGAATTTACCTCGATGCGGCAACAAGCTGATTGAGTGTGACTATTAAATCACTTTATTTTAGAAATTCGTCAACATAATTGTCATAAATTTATAGAATTTGTCGAATATCGTCAGAATAGGCCATCAACCCCCGATTTTTCCCGTTTTGAAAAACACTTTTCACGAAATGCAAAAGAAATATGAAGAATGCAGTAGAGTGATTAGAAGACTTAACGAATTTAACGGTTATCCAACCGTCAGCGACACGCTGGCTAATCGGATTAACATCAACCTTGCCTTTTCCGTGAGTTGAGTACTGGGATTCATTCTTGGGGTTTGGCGCCTAACGGCTTTCCTCGTTGTAAATCCACCTTCCCATTAGCCATTCTAAGCAATCACCAATCAAATTGTAGGTGAGAGGTGATTGCCAAATATTGTGCGACGTGTCGCGAATGCACAGGAAAGCATCAGGGATATGTGCACACACACACACACAAAAACAATGCTTGAAATTGCACTCGAGACCAACTTGTCCACTTTTGAGGCCATGTTGAAGTATTTACTTAACTTGGCGGAAAATTAAATTACCTAAGGTCTGCCTCTTCTGGGTACACAGGACATTATCCCACTTTATCTCGACAGCTCTTATTCGATCGATAACGGCCCGCCCATCTGGAGGATAACCAGGGTAACGAAATCACCTCGGTGGTTATAGGAAGAAACATGTACAAAAATATCGATATCATTAGCATACGATCATATTTGTACAAAATGCGTGCGTAAGCGTTTACTTTCGTAGAACTAGACAACCGATGCAAACACTGGCGAGTATGCAACATACTAAACCGACGCCAACGAAAAGCAGAATTATGTGGACGTTGCTGAGCGGGCCGCGTGACGCGGTGGCCTTGTCCTCGATTTGGACAATGCGTCGGGCACTAGGTCGATGGCTGGGTGGAACCAGCGGACGCGAGTGTTCGTGTCGCCCCGTCTGGTCGCCAGTGGGGTCCACGATGAGCTTGGCGTCGGAGTGGAGTTGGCGTCGGGAACCCCTGTCTGTGGCGCGGAGGTGGGCGACGCTGCGAGACGCACCCCTCACCACCTCCTCTGCCACCCACACTCGACCGTCGTCAAAAATGGTGACTTGGTGGGGTTGTAGACGCGGTTCGTCGGGATCTTCCTGCCGACCCTTCACCACCGTCAGGACCGTGGTTCCGTTCTCACCCTGGTCTGGATCGAAAACGCTGATCTGGGTCCAGAATCCTGGCTTGGGATCGTTGGTTGAACGATACCACGGCATGTTCTCCAACAGCGCTTTACTGTTGGCATCGAAAAACACGGGACTGTTGTCGTTGACGTCTTCCAGGTAAACTTTGACTTCATACGTGGCGGAGAGTCGAAACGGGCTCCCAAAGTCGCACAGGTAGATGAAGAGCAGGATTCCAGCAATTTCTTCCCTGTCTAGTAGGGGGTAGTCCTTTGCCCTCACCGAAACCTCACCAGATTCCGACGACAGACGAAGTTCAGGAATCCGCGTATTTTCGGAGACGTTGCCGAAAGTGCTTGCGCCTCTCAGTTCAACGCTAACCGATCCGTTGAGACCAGCGTCGGGATCGATAGGGTTGATTTTGAGAAGGGGTACCCAAAGTGGTAGGGTGTTGCTTTCAGCAAAACTATCGAATTCTGGCACGGTGTAGACTAGTTTCGACAGGGCCGGTGCACAGTCATTGATGTCCCCAACAGATATGAGTAGATTAAGGTAAATTTTGCTCGGTGGTTTGTCGCTATCCGACGCCGAGAATCGACACTTCAATTCTGGCGTGTGCTCGCGATCAATACCGAAGGGAATCGAGAGAGTGCCTAGCTTGGGATGAATGTGGACTTGGTCGCAATTCACAGAGGTGCGGTCCCTTGCAAAGCGTACCTCCCCAACACCGTTTAGGGGTACAAGGGTGTAGAACCCGAGAATCGGACTGGAAGACTCGTCAACGTGGACTCGAACTTGCTCCTCCGGGAATCGGAACTGCTGTCCCGGTGGACGCGCCAGCCTAAGACGAAGCCGCATTTGGCTGCTGGCGCACACAACACGAACATCTCTGCCCTCAAAGAGACTATTCATTTGGTTAAATTTTTCCGTAAAGTTATACGACTGCCTCACTTTGAGGGTAAACGTGGGCTTGCCCATTAGTAGACCGGTTTCTTCAATGAAGAAATGCGAAATGTTGGGCTGTAGAGAACACGAGATCTTCGAAGCGCCACCGTCGGTCCACAGCAGCGCAACGAAGGTACCCTTTTCGGCTGATATTGGAATCACCAGAGGCGCCTCAGGACCGGTGACTGCTTCTCCGCCGAGGGGCTTCACAGAAATCTTCAGAGGGCCTGCTTCTGCCTCCTGCCCGGTTACTTCAACCACCACTCTGATTGTGGCATGACGCGGCGGCGATCCAGCGTCGCTTGCCGTCACGAACACGTTCATTCTATCGCCGGAGTAGTGAAGCAGACTGCGAGTTAGTGTTAGCTTACCATCAGCCACCTGGAAGAAGGAGGAGTTTGTCGTGTAGGCGACTGTTCCATCCTGCCCACCGTCCTCGTCCTCAGCGTGAAACCTGGTGATAATCACACCAACCTGACTGTCTCGTGGGACGGTCAACTGGGTTGTTGGTTGAATAAACCGTGGCTGATGCTCGTTCTCGTTCCTGATTTTGACGTACAGAGGTAAAACCGCCTTGGTGTAGCCTGAGTCCTCTGCAAAGAGGACCAGGTTATGCTGTTGGCAGTGCTCAAAGTCCACGGGCTTTTCAAGGACCAGACGAAGATCACAGAAGAGTACTTCTGACCGACAGGTGATGGAAAACCTCTGTCGGCAGGATGCGGGAGTGGATTCATCAACCAACCCGTAGCGCAGTATGGAATGCTCCGGTTCGTCCATGTCGATGGCCTGTGGCAGCCGGAACGTCGAGCCGACTGTTGTGAGTTCGCTCAGCGTGAGGTTCCACGCGTCCTCTTCGAAGAACGGGCGATTGTCGTTCAGGTCTTGCACTACAATGTGGACGTTTATCCACGTCTCGAGGAGGTCATCGCCAGCGCGAACCACCACACTGAGTTCAACCTGGCATTTCTGTGGTGAAGCGTGGCTGGGTACGACGACATTCGCGTACTTCACCTCCGCACCCGCCTCACGCTCGATTGATCGGCGCGGTGAACGCGGTCTCGGTGGTTGGATCACACGACTGCAGAGTGACTCTCGATCCAGGTGCTGTGTCGTCCGCAAATCCCCCGTGGTCTCATTCAGCAAAAAAATGTCCTTTTTACCAAACATCAGCTGGATAAACAGTGGCGCCTTATCGTCCAAATTAATGCTGGCATCACGAACGGGATTTCCAATGTAAGTGCCCGGGTCACATTCCTCCTGAACGATGTAATGCACAGACTTGGTTGATGTGGCGTCTGATTTAAACAAACGGAGCGCCAAAATTGCAATCACCAGGTGGGAAAGCGCCATTGTCACGAGCTCGATTGCAGCCTTGAATTTAAATAGCCCGCCGAGTGTCCTGCTCGAGCTGTGATTGGCTGTGACTCACGTGGCTACGTACGCTCACCTAATGCCCAATGAAGTGGGACGCGCGTCAATTTGGCGGGAGCACGAGAGGACGGCAGGTGTCAGGAAAACGTGAGACGGTCTAATTCGCCATTGTTTATAGCTTGTGTGCGTTATTTTGCACCCTCGTCTGTGCACGCCGCAGTCACGTTGCTAAGGTGATTTTATCTAAGCATGCGTAGACCCCAAAGCAACAAGGGTTGACCACGCAGCCCACCTTCGCAAACATTACGGCTCAGCGAGTTGCAGTTACTGTGTTTGCTTTGTTTTACCGAACTAGTGTGACCCCACAATTTTACCGCGACCTTGAAAAGCAACAGGCTAGCTCCTTGGGCACTTCGTATTGGTCAAAAATGTGCAAATAGGCGCGAAAAGGCAGCGTTCACAGTTAAAGAGCCAAGTGAAAGGCAAATGAAGACTGAAAGGACATGATGGCTGTTGGTTTATACAAGGCGTCGATGCTTCAGCTTGTCTTGACTTTGGTTGTGCTGTGGACATCAACGCTGGCTGCACAGGCCTTGGGGAACCATCCCTTGACTGGAGCTAAAATGGTAAATAAACTCTACTATCATATAATCAGTAGTGGTTGTGCGATTTGCGAAATTTGTGGCGGGGTAAAGCAGTAGTTTCTTTCCCCAATCAAAACGCCTTCAGAACTTGCCTTTTGATGAGTGGTTTTGCGATGATGAAGCTGATGACACGAGCTGGCCATAATACCATCGCCTAGAAACGAAAAGAACCAGTAATGCGTGCAGATTGAGGGAGGAAAAGGGGATCCGCGATGGTGGCTTACTTGTGCGACCGAGTGACAAGGACAGTATCGCCGACAGCCACGGCCATTCTACTCTCGCCGCTACAGGGCGGATAAAATAAGGTGCGGCAGCCAAAGCTTAGGGGCAAGGTGCTCCCGCCGTAGGCCCGATCGATCTTGAAGTAGACCGCCGACTTGTTCTTCAGCTCCTTCTGGCGTATCTGCTCAATCTGCACAGGGGTGGAGAAGGTAAGGGTTAACAGCAACGAAAACGAGAGGAATGGGTCAGCACGGTTTTAATTAAAGGTGTTCCTAGGCTACACAAACTCGTGCCTCAATCGGCAGTGCGTTTTCCGTTGCCAGTAACCACTTCCTCCCAACTACCAACACACTTTTCGATGCCTGTGAAATACAAAACCGACGTCTGACGACGTTGTGTGATTTCAGGCCATCCCGCATAGTCGTTAGGATGGATGAAACCGAGTCTGGAGAATTTGGAAGAAGTGACATGGACGCTTGCACTGACTGTGCCTTCATTTCACAACTCTACTACGACTAATGACTTAACAATGGCGTAGGCTCGGCATGTTAACAGGCTAAAGGTGGAATTACACTAAGAAGTAAGCACATGAGGCAGACGTAGGTGAAAAGAGTGACGACTGACACACCAAAATAGGTCAAGTTGACTTACTGTAAGATCGTACTTTCGACACCCAGGCTTTAGCGGCCAAGAATATCCATCACCTATGGGATTTCCACTCCAGCTTAGAACCTATGTGGGTAAATAAACGGCTATAAGTCAAATTACGTCGTTTGGGGCTTGTAATCTTTCTATAGAATAGAAGAGGAATTGATCCTCATTAATCAGAACACCTAACATGACACTGCAAAAGCATAGATGGTAGAGTTTGCGTACTTTAAGAGGCGTAACGACACAAACAACAACAAAGGGTGGGAGAAAGGAGAGATGTTTTGTAAAAAAACGTTTTACCAACCTGGAGTACATTTTTCTTCCAACCAAGATCATAAGGGTACACAATTGGCGCAGTCGTCAAATCGGATTCTCTTCGGTCATTTGCCTGAAAAAGTGATAAATACGACATTAACATGATTCGTAAACTAGCATTGGGGAGCAAGAGAAACGTCAGCGTACCTTGACCATAATCCAATCCTCAATAACGGTTTTATTGCGCAAGATGCCTCGAATCTGGCAGTAGGCGAGTCCACCGACGGCTAAAACCACACCAAAAGCGAGGCCCAATGCGACTAATAGCGTGACCACTTCGTAGAAACTGAACAAGAATCGGTAGTCATACCCATACTTGTACAATACGAACGACTGTGTAAAGAAAATTCACGGAGGTAAGATTAAGCTAACGACGCATAGAGAGCAAAGCAAAATCTCATCTTAAGGAAGCACCAGGTTCGTGTTAAATTGGCAAAAGTGGTTACGTTTGAGCTGGGAAAACAGATTGTACAACATACCCGTGTGAGAACATAGTACAGGCGATATGAACAGAGAATGCAGCAATACAAGCAGCCAAGAGGAGCCGAAAGAACGAAGTGGAGAAAGTGGCCGTGATTTAAGTGCCCCACGCAACTGTTAATCCAAGGGCAATGGTGGTCCATTTTGAGGACACATCGTCCACAGGTTTTACAATGATGAGACCGAGGAGGTTTAAACCCCTCACATAGAGCACAGAATTGGAGAAATGCTTGGTCTTCGGTATGAGTCTTCAAAAGGCAAAAATAAAGTCTTAGAAGGTGACTTATTATCTTTAAATAAACGCTAAGTAAAACTTACCGGTTTCCATCCCAGCTTCACAAAGCCTGGACCGTACCAGGCAGATAGAGCGTAGCTCCGCATTATAAAAAACGACAGGAAAAAGTAAGTGAATAAAATGACGATTCCAAAAAGTCCTTTAGAAGGCAAAATAGTTGACACGAGTACAGAAAGGCCAACGATTGTTAGGAATATCACTAGGCCCATTCCGCAAATAGGCCCGAAATGGAGAAGACGTTTGACTTTTTGAGTCACCGATTTACATACGGAATCATTAAGGAGGAAATTATGCGACGTCATTCACCTTTCAGTCTATAAGTACAAAAAACGCGGTTGTCATTAGACGCGCAAATACACTAACCAATCAGACTTTAGTCTTGACAATAGTCCAATAATCAAATAAGTACCATCAAACCGAGTCCAGTTAAATCATCTTTGGTACGAGTTCTCGGAATGGACTTACTTAATATCTGTCATAGGTTAATATTAGGTAGTAATGTCAGGTTTAGGTAACCTATGTGATGTAATTAACAGAAAGTATGTTTTCAACTTAAAATATTCGAAAATTAACGCCGTGCACGAATAATGGAATTTGCCTCGTGAGATTTCGTTATTGGTTGGATATATCGTACCTAATGCACAAACAAATGGTGAGTGTACGTATTATTTTGTTCATTGTATCGGAAGGGCTTCTTTTAAATCGTACAGTCAATAATATTAATCCTAATGTTCCTGAATAATTTCTACCGTGTGTACTGCATGCTAATTAAAAATTGCGCAAACTACGATATGTTAATAAAGAGCTATAAAAAAGGGGTAGTAAAATAAGTAGTGGCTAAATAGTAATCGATGAATTAGCATAGATGATTTTGATTTCTGCGTAACCAAGTGAGGACCAGTTGGAGACGCGAATAACCAGTTGATTAAATATAAGTTGTAGTGTAGCTACATATTGGGCCACATCGGCTTTAACCCAATCCTCTATCTTTTTGTGTTCTGAAAGGCCGCGAAGAAGTTATGCAGCCAATCGGAGACAGGCACGTACAAAAGAGGTATATAATGCGAGGCTCAGCCAGAGTGCCGGACTCGGACTGACGGCGGTTAACGCCTGTTTCGGGGCTGCGATTGGTCAATGAAGCCTCTTCTGTTAAACAAGTCTTCTTCATAAAAAAGCTCTGGTATCCTATGTTGGTGGCAGCGGATGCGTTTGAATGACGCAAATTGAACCCAAGCTCTATATCTCCTATGGACAACAGAGGCGAGGACATTTGAATGCCAGCTGCCGTTGTCATGGTGGTCCATCCGATTTTCCAAGCTCTGGATCAAAAACGTTGCCTGGGATTAGGACTACTGCAGCTGAAGTGGCATCGGGAAATCAGCGGTGCGGGCAAGGACAATAGAAACCAGTTGGAATGCACGAGGAGTAGGAACCGACAGTATGAAGCGGCCTTCCTGTCAGCCATCAAGACCAAAGTCCTTCGTCTACTATTCGTTTGGGCCACTAGTCTGCCAGACGTGTGGTATTATAGTGTCGAACTGGATATTTTGTCAATTATAAACAGTTGGGGAAACAAGCCAGAAGCTAAGGACAGCTTCCCTTCTGAAGGGGAGGAATTGTAGCGACGAAAGAGGAAGCAGACATATTGGACAACGCCAGGCTCAGCCAATCTTTTGTCTCTTTGCGCCCCAATGTCATGCGATGCATAAATGCGGCGAACAGGAGACAGACACGTATGAGAAATGGTGTAAACAAAGCGGCGCAGCCAGCATGGTGGACTTAGATGGACGGCGTCTGACTTGTGGTCATGGCTTGTGATTAGCCAATAAAGCCTGTTCTGTCGATCTAGTCTTCTTTATACAAGGACTCGGGTATTCTCGAATCAAACCTCAGCTCCTTTCCTGCAATGTAGAATAGAGACAAAGACTCCTAAATACCAGTTGAAATTGTCATGGCTGTTTTCTACAGATAATGAGAATGCTTCCGAATGACTGACAGTGCAACGGCTAAATTTATCCAGCCATTCCAATAATGTTAAATGAGTTAATTTACAAGAAGGGAAATGATACAATAATACGCTCAAAATCTTTCATGGAAGTGACAAATGGGAACATTAATTGATAAAAAGGTGACGAAACTTGCAATTTCAGTTAGGAGAATCGCATCCTGTTTACTTCTCTCAAATGGCCCACTCAAAATATTTTTTTAAGAATTGAACGTAATTTGTGCACTAACATTGCAATATCAAAAATTAAATACGTTGTAGAATATATTGTTTGTAGTGGTTTAAATTTGCGTCTTAGCTGCCACTAAAAGTTTATGTTATTTAGAAAATGACTTAATAAGGAAGGTAGGAACGATTTGTTTTAAATTTATATTTCGTTAAAGGTCATGGCCTTTTCAATGGTGGTACAATTGGGCTCGTAGTTAAAGCCCAAAAAACTTATGAGTACAAATAAATGCAATGAATCAAATAAGAGGTGCTGATTCACATTTACCAACTCTGCCACCGCCATCTCCGACAGATCACGATTTTTTTAACAGCGTCCCCGCTTTCCCGTATGTCCTCAATTATGTTTTCAGCAATATGTCCATTAAGTGATTGTGTCCTTAGCAGTACACATAAACCGTAATCGTCAAACCTGACTGAAAAAAATATACTACATAAAGGCAATGGAATCTGGTTTAGACATTTTGTACATGTCACAGTTCTTCTCATATATTACCTGTAATCTAAATCGACAAATCTAAAATGCACAAATGGTTAAGAAAATTCAAATTTTAAAGGTTGTTGCTTTTATGTAACAAAATAACTGATATTACTTTTTGGATCACTGATTGTAAAAAAAAATTTAAAAACAGTTTACCGCGGTGTTCTTAAACGCTTTGACTCTGCTCGATTCTTCAATCTGATTGGTCCAACTTAGTGTGTATATTGGATGCTTTTCCTCAGTAAGAATATTAGCGAACATTAATTAACATGTGGATTTATTGCTACCTAGAATAATATGCCTGTTATTTGGGATAGTTTTAATCGTATACCGTTTGCTCACTTGTTTGTTCCTTCTTTGCATTCCCCAGGACTCATAAAATGTCACCAGTACAGTCAATCTAACAGTCCAAATCAGTCAGTTAATATTGACTTTGATCGTTAATGAGACATGGCATTACCTAACATAAACAGTGTTTATTGACACATGGAAAAATTTCAGTACATTCCACACCCATTCCGCTGGAATGTTAACGATAACTGAAAAACCAGTTAACGGTAATCGTCTGAGTGTAACTGTATTTAGTTTTGAACAGACTGTATCAGTATGAGATGGCTTAATTTTGTTTATTGCGTAGCCGATTGGATGTAACATGTGTATGAATTTTAGATTTGCCTTAATTTTTAATTTTGTGGATGATCTTGTTTGCTTAGTAGAGTAAAATTTTTAATCATTCCTGTTGGAACAATTTTGTAGTACCTGAAGAAATTAGTGCCTGTTTAGTTCCCATTTCATACCTCACTAATTAAGATCTGTTAGTGCTTCCCTATCAATTATGTAGCCCTAGTTCTAAGTTGGTTAAAATTTAATGCTAACTAAACATAAGCACTTAGCCGAGTCTGTGTCTTTATGCAGTAAATATATTCGCCGAAAATGGTCGTATCAATTCAGAGCAAATCAATCGTTTTAAAGTGGGCTAGGTCTGTGTTTTTATTTCAAACAGATATAAAGGCAATTATGGACCCGTATGGGATCTTCTGACGACACGTTCGAAACAACCGCATGCAATTCTAGCGTCCACGTATTCATTTTCCATCTTAGATGCTACCAGACCCACAAGACCGCTTGGAGCGTAAGAAACGCCTTCTTGAGTTCTACGGACCAAAGTCCAATTCTGAAGTGGATGATGCTGCAACTTCCTCTGATCCGCGGAACATCGATTCCTCAGACTTCGACACTAAAGCGTACTTATCCGATCTCCTTCGAAAATGCGATCTCAACGACTTGATGTCGAAGGATTCCGAAATTGGAGACCAGATCCGTTCGCTTGACTCCGAGATGCAGACTCTTGTGTATGATAACTACAACAAATTCCTCAGTGCCACGGACACAATCAAAATGGTACACCGCCATCGTTATCTCTTCATTCACACCCCCCGCCTTTAGATGAAGTCTGATTTCAAATTTATTGAAGAAGAAATGAACATCCTCGCCGAGAGCATGGTTGAAATAAGCCGCTTCACGAGTGAAATCGACCAAGAACTTTGGGACACTAGGACGGCCATTAAAAAACTCACAGCCACTGCAGAAAATCTCCAAAAAGTGTGTTTTTAGACTCGTTTGCCTGTAACTTCATTATCTTACCTAGCTTAGCTACCTGTCGTCTCTACCGGGCAAAATTCGAGATTACATGAGCAAGGAGGAGTGGGCAAGGGCCGTCGAGGCGTACTGCAGAGCGAGGGGCTTTTTCGAGAAGCACCGCAACGTTCCGTCGTTTCAGGGCATCGACAAGGAGTGCGCCGAGTTGATTTGCGTCGTCGCCAGCAAGCTTGAGGCCCGTCTGCTATCAGCGGTTCGTGCATTCTCGTATTAGAGACTGGCAGATTTGTGTTAATTCATCGGCAGATTGATGTGCTAGTTGTCGTGACACGTGTGAACACAACCCTTAGTTTAAGTTCGTCCTCGCGCCCACTTTGAAGATTTATTGGCGGAAAATCTCGTCTAACTTGTTTTTTCGCCGATGTCCAAATCACACTAACCACTTCAAGTCCTCTGAAATGATTACCCTCTTTCATTGGTTTTCTTACGGTCCATTTTTTTACTAATGAACCCAATTTAATCGATTTCTGATTAATTCGTGAAATCCGAACACTGCCTCGCATTCGCTAGAAACGACCGTTTCACAGTCACCAGAAATCAATAATCGATGGGTTATCTACTACCTTATTAGTGGAGCAGACGTGAAAACCGTTTCTTGACTCACTTAATTGTTCCTGAAAGCAGATTTGACCTTGGGAAATCAGGAAAGCTACCAATCGTGTGATTTTATCATCAGTACTGTTGACTTGTTGCAAACACACAACAGGGAGGGGTTGATTTTGTGTTTCTTTTTTTACAGGAGGATCCATCGGCCTTGACCTCCTCCATCGAACTGTTGAAGAAGCTTGGACGAACCAATTCGACGCTGTCGAAAATGTTCCTGCAAGTGTAAGTCTTCCATGTCTTCTGACTCCGTCTTCTCTAGGACATCTCAACGCGTCGACCTACTGCTTGAAAAACTGACCCAGTCCCTGGCGGTGAGCAAGGCTAACGACGACGACGACGAGGAGGCCACCGTTGCTGCGGTGAGTGAGGCCATGACGAAAAGTTTTACTTGCAGTTAGTAACCCCAAGCGGTTTCATCCATAATCAAACAAACGTTAATTCAATGCCTACTGTTTCTGCAATAAGTAGTCCGTTATTTTACGTTTGTTTTTTACATATCGATTTTCCTGTTAAGACCAAGTCAGCCTCAGCAAGGCGCAGTAATACACCAATTCGTGTTATCTTCTAGATTTAAGGGTCATTTTTTTTTAAATTTCTTCGTTTGAGGGGGGGTTCAAGTGTCAGAGCAGCGATGTACGACAGCCCGAAAACACGAATTTGCACTTTTTGCGTGGAAATTATGACTGAAGTCACGGATACTGTTTGAGTTTGTAAATGCCACGTTAGCCTCACTGTGTTTTTGAGGTTCTTTACTGTCTCCTGTTTAGGACGTGCTGCAATTTGCAAACACAGCAACTGACACAGTTCTCGACGGGCTGCTTTCCTACGTCTTCGCGTATTCCAGTCGATTTCTCAGCTCAGCGGGCTTGTCAGAGGGGTAAGTGCGACGTGCGCGTGCATCCGTCGAATGCCTAACCACTAGCCAACTTTCTTTTTTGCCCGCAGCGATGGCTCCTCCGATGCTGGTGAAGGTGATGATGATGATGATGGCAGCGACCTTGAGGGTCCACTCTTCGAGTGCATCAAAAGCGCCACCTACAAGTTCTTCTCCCTCATCGACGCGAAGATGCGCGAAGAGGTGAGCGTTGCTAGCCCCATAATGTCCTTGAGCTAACCAATCACAAGCGCCACAGGTGGGTGGGTCCCTTCGTGATTGGCTGTCTGATGTGGAGGTGTTGTCATTTTTGCCGCAGGTTCAATCCTCGGACACTGGACTGGTGGTTCGTGCGCTGGAACGCCTCTACTCCCGTCTGATGGGCTTCAGCTGCAGCGTGCTGGAGGTGGTGGCGCCAAACGATCCCTCGCCCGCGGCAAACGACTTCCGACGTTGCCTTGACGACGCGTGTCTGGAGTTGCTGCTTAGGACGGCTTGTCGATGCTGCGAGAAGCACTTCGCTCTTCTCAAACTGCAGGCAGCCGACTGTCTGACGGACATTCGACAGCAACTCGTCACCAGCCCTTGCACGGCGTCTGGAACGAGGTGAAGCATCTTCGTTTTTTTCGCGCGCCTAGCTCCCTCCGCCGACGCTAGCATTTTACAAATTCTGTTTATTATTTTTAGTGAAGTCGATGGTGAAACGCCGACGCTAACAGAGATTTACGACGAGATGAGTCGTGTCCTAGCAACCAACCTCCGCGACTGTCTCAAGCTGCTCGAGGTACGTGCATGCCGTCTAATTTTGCTCCTCCTCCCTTAGGCCTTTCTAAGCAGCGACAACACATTCGCGCACATTCAGTCTTTCCGCGCCAACTTCTGTCTGGAATACGTCAGAGAAGGCATTGTTACGGCCTACCTGCGTTTTCTGATCCAATTTTGCGACGACCTCTCGAAGGTTAGAGAAACGAACTACTGTTAATGAAATAAGTAGTGCATTTATTTCATTTTTGGTTTTATATTTAGTGCACTCCATCGAGCATTCCAGGCACCCTCATCCTACTTCTGGGGAAATTGTGCCTTGATTGGGCCAACTCGGGCACTGTGGGGCATCTCCTAAGCACAGCTGACGACTTTATTCTCATTGGTGTGCCGAAATGTAAGTTGCATGCATCTGGTGGAGAGATGTGGGTTGTTGACCGGGTACTTTTCTTCCTCCAGCTTCGACTACCGTGCTGTCTCGCCAGCAGGCGATTCAACAGATGCTCGCCACGAGACAGCAGCCGCTCACCGCGCCGGGACCCCTGGCCGAGGAGTTCCGGACAACAGCGACACACCTGCTGACGACCTACGTGAAGTTCGAGGGTGCCCAGATTGCTCACATGATGCGCAAATCCGTCGAGGCGCGCGATTGGCTGCGTTGTCTGGAGCCGCGGACTGTCCGGTCGGTGGTACGACGCATCCTCGAGGATCTGACCGTCATCGATCTCCAGGTAACCACACCACTCGCCTATTGGCCCAATTTGCTCGCGCCAAATTCAAAACGGTGTGCTTGTCTGCAGATCAGCCAATTGCTGCCCCCGTCAAGCGCTGGTAGATCGCGTGGGAAAGATGTGCGCGGCTCGGGCGACACCTATTACTCGTGGCGCTTCTCAACACCCCAGCGCCCCGGGCAGTCGATGGTGGAGCGGGAGGGTGCCGCGTCGCGCCCCCCTCTCGCGTCTTCGCAACACCGCCTATCTCTGTCGTCGTCATCGTCTGCCGCTGCTGCTGCTGCCGCGTGGCAAGACAACGACCCCGCACTCGCCAGCCAACTGCGACGCCTCTTCTTCCAGCACGTGGACATGTTTGCACCCGTCAAACCCACCCGCGAATCCATCCTCTTCGGTGTGATCAAAATTGGACTCAAGGTGGGTTGCCATGGCGACGTTTGAGCTGTTCGGAGGCGAAATTAACTTGCCCTGTTTTTAATTGGACCTCAGGCTTTTGGCGAGTGCGCGAGGATCCGGGTGTTCGGCAAGTTTGGCCTCCAGCAAATCCAGGTCGACTGCCACTACCTGCACATCCACCTGTGGAAATTCGTCAACGACGACAAGTACGTAGGGCCCCCGTATCGCGTTGTTGTGGGGTTTTTGGCTTTTCAAGCGTTGTGATTGGCTAATGCAGGACGCCGGCTCAGCCAATACGAGGGCGTTGTTAACAGAGTTCATTCTTCCTTTCAGACAGGTTCAGGTGGTGCTCGACGACGTGATGTATAGTGTCATGCAACGCTGTGTTGAGCCCCAATTGATGGAGAATAGCGTGAGTTCCACCTCTGTGTGTCCTGCAACTTGGCTCCTGCCAGTTCCTCATTCCGTGTTGTCTCCATCGTTTTCAGATTGTTGACGCGATCTGCGACACCTCGCGCACCGGAAGCAATCTGTCGAAGTGACCGAGGCCTCAGCCGAATGTTGCGTTGTCATTGTGATATTATTTACTTGACTTGTAACATTATTCATATCTCCATTCCCTCCTCCTACTTTCGAAGTAATAAATTCGTCGGTGACGAAGTCTGTTGTTTTGTGTGAAGTGTTTCGTAAGATCGAAAACCACGGCTGCAAATGATGACGTGTTTTTCTCCACCTCCTGATTCGACTGCAAAGCGGTTTTTTGTAGTCCGGAGTGAAGAGACTAGAAATAGCCACTCTACGAAATCACCGATTGGTAAACTTGTGCCAGCTCGCAGAAAAGTACATGGATGGTCTTTATTTCATTCAAACTAGCTTCACAGGATCTGACGATGCGCAAGTGTTTAATTGTTTGATTGAAAGGCGATTTGTTCTTTGTAACTGACCGGTCAGAGGCATCGCCTGCGACCTTGTCCCTAACCAATCAGATTTATTTAGTGTCTTCAAATCCAAAGATGAGATCACCTTAATGTATAATGCGTGTTTCAGGCTCGTTACCTCAAAAAGACATCTTTTTGGATTATAGAGAGGGTGGCGCCTGCGTTGAATGCTGCAGTGGAAGTGTGAACACGGCCTAAGGCCTTACTCAGCGCTGCACCAAGAACGCTTCGCACACCGTTTCAACCTTGACTACTTCGATGTTGACTACTCGATTAAATTCGACGATGCTAACCGTGGTCTGACAACGGATATTTGCCTGGACGACGTCGAGTCGCGCTAGTACGTCGGGTGTCCTTCTTCGTCAATCTGACACGATTGCATCGATGTCTAATGCATTTTTGTAGTCTCCTAGCGGCGAACGCTGATGGCAGCCTCTTGATCTTCGACACGCAAGACCCTAGTGAATCTGGCGATGGCTCTGTCGTCTTCCCTGTGGTCGCCCGCATGACCACCGTTCACCCCTCGGTTCTCCCGGCTAGACTTCAAGCCACTGGCGGTCTGAGTCCCTCCAGGTGCCTTCAGTGGAATCCAGTCGACACTGGAAGCTTCATCTCTGTCTCGTTCGACAAGACCCTCAAGATTTGGGACACTAATCGGTGTGAGGTTGGTAAATTGCTATTTGTGGAGACTGTGGTTTGGCGATGCCTTCTGTGGGTGGATTCGATGAGAAAGAAGCTGGTAGGCACACAATTGCAAGGTCTGACCAATAAAGTGTAGAAGGGAGCGACATCAGCCAATCAGCTTGCAGGAACAGGTTCACGCCACCAATCGGCGCTCACTTGAAACGCGAGTTGTTGTGTGTTCGTAATTGTGCCGAAGCCATCGCGACGTCAAAGTGTGGCATTAGACTTTGATAACGTAGGTCTTTGACATTCATAGAACTCGATAGGGAAGGAGATAGTTGGGAGGACACAATTGCCAGATTTAACCAATAAAATGCAAGAGTGAGTAGCGTCAACCAATCGGCTTGAGACAAACCTCTTCACTGCAGAAACACGTTCACGCCACCAATCGGCGCTCACTTGAAACGCGTTGTTGTGTTTGTTCTAGTGTGTCGAAGCCATAGAGACGCCTGAGGCGATGCTCTGGGCGAGCGTGTCTCCGTGCGCCGTGGAGCACAACCTCATCGCAGTCGCCCTCCACCAATGCCAGGAACGTCAGGCCGTTCTCATCGACCCCCTTCTCGGCGCGGTGTCGCTGAGTCTCCGCGGCGGCCACTCGCAGCCCGTCATGACGCAAGTGGCTTGGTCGGCCAGGAACTCCTTCACCATCATCACCGCAGGGCGAGTTCAAGTTGACAAATTGCGGTCATGTTTTACTGGTCACATTGGAATACTCGCGCTATCCATTCCTTTTGCTGTGTTGGTGCCATTCACCAGTCCTTGTCTTTGATTGGCTACTTGTCATCCTCGTGGACTATTAAAACGAATGTAGGAAGGGGATTGGCTAAGCTCCTTGCATGCTCGGATAGGTCTGCCACCGGTCGTATGTCATATATCGGTATGTAATTTTCCTAAACATAGTCAGAAGACGTTACAGAAATTTATTTGTACAGAACACGGATCTGCAACGTCAAAGTTTGCAGAGACTTCTGGATCGTGAGTCATGGTATCCTTAAATATGGCGTTCTTGGTTGTTCGTTTCACTGATTGGCTCCTGTGTTGCTACTGGGAATAGGTCAAACTAAGTAGCTGATTGGTTACTCGGACTTTGGCGCGTTATTCGAAACTGTAAGTCAGAACACCGTTCACAAGATGATGCCACCGTGGTTTGGCGGTGAGTAATGCTCGTTTTCGACCAATGACTTAGATGATCCCACCTCGTCACCTAGGCTTTTTTACAAGCCAACAAGACAATGCTAATCCACTCTGTTTGGTCGCTTTAGGGAGGATGGCAGGATTCTCTTTTGGGATATTCGTGTTCCGTTGAAACCAATTGCTTCGCTGAACAACGCCTACACCGACGGTTCGCCGGCCTACTCCCCCAGTGGTAGGTTTCGCCCAATCTCTAGCCTTAATTCAGTCCCAACGACATTGGCAAATCATTCAGTTTATTCTCGGTGTGTAAGATGTACCTTCACTTAGTTCAAATTTCGACAAGCATTTATGCCCAACATACCTGTTTACTGAGCCTTAATGACAGACGACACGCACTCGACTGATTGGCCAATTCGAAAGGGGCGCTTAATTTTGCGTTTGTAAATATAAATTTTTCATATTGATTGGCTACTGTTAACGGCCTGCCACAAGACATACACGTAGCGTGGACTAAACCTCACGGATAAATGTAAATTACCGACACTAATCTGACTTTGGCATTTAGTTTCTGAATTTCACAAAAATCCATAAAATATACATTTGGTGGAACTAGCATTTGCTTTAACGGGTCCATATTTTCATGGTCCATCATAAATAAATCAATAAATCCACGACGGAACGGCTTCGGGTCTGTTGTCACCAAGATTTTCCAGTTCACGCTTGAGAGTACTCAGCCTCACTACAGTAGCCAATCACATGATTTATGACTGGTGTGAAGAATTAGCCTTCATCTAGTCGTAGAATTAGCTCTAGTTGTTCCAATTTCGACAAGCATTCATGCACAACGTACCTGTTCACTGAGCCTTAATGACAGACGACACGCACTCAACTGATTGGCCAATTCGAAAGTGCCGCTCAACGGACAAACCGGAGCAG
>UXSR01000652.1:0-22336 GCA_900604375.1 Mesocestoides corti
AATGATCCTTATGCGAACCCATCTTCAGTTGCCTTGCGTGTTACTTGGGGAGTGGCTATTTAGTGATATTGTGCAGGAACGCAGCCTTGTGACCGACATTCACCCCATGAGTTCTCTCCTTTAGGGAACATTTTTTCTTGCAAATGTCTAACGGAAGGCAATTGGATGGGGTTTCGAATACAATGCACAAGGCTACTTTCTTCCTTGTGATTATTTAAAACACTTATGGATCTAAGTATGAGCCTGGAAAGGCTTGTTCAGCCGTAACATCACAAAATATCAGTGTACGATGGTGCAGGTTAGCCTCAAACTCAAGTGCGAGAATGTGGTACTGAAGCAGGACATAGCAGATAATGTTAAGCCTACTTTGAGTAAAGGATTCTAAAACGACTTGGATATCAAACGCGCGGATTGTTCGGAAGTACTATTTTGGTCTGATTGATCAGATCGGAATGAGTCAATGGACCTAACTATAAAGCTCTCTCATATTAAGTTGTAACCCTTACACAATGTGTGTGAGTTACTATAGAATGAAAACACTAAAGTATGGGGAAACAATTGCTAGAGACAGGCGACAAGTTTGATATGCTGATTGAAGGGAGTTCTCATGGTGGAACTTCCCCGAAAAAGGCCAAACTTCTATTCATGGTAAATTTGGAAAAATCGAGATGGCCATTTAGACCTGAATTTGGTTACCAAGTGCTATATTTTGAAAGAAAATAAATTTCTCAAGACCTCTAGGGCTCCAGGATGTGTCCGAATGTTCAGCAAAACGATTAGCACACAATTCAGATAACTTCAGGCTGACTAAAAGTCTTCATAATTCGACAACGACTGCAAATGTGGTAAAGAGTGCATGCATCTGCAACACTCGGAGGAATAAAAACCCTCATTTTCGATTTTTAAAAAGAAGCAATCGGCGGCACATTTAGAAAGATGCCTACCATGGCGAAAAAAGGGAACAGCACAATCGTACCGTTCGGTGTTTTCAAGAAGACACGGATCCACGGAGGGCCGTGTCTCGGAGTCGTTGAAGATGTCACTGACGAAACGCAGAACCGTTGCACTGTCGCACAAACTGCGCTCGAAGTTGACGGCCGCGGAGCCACTGCGATTGACGATGAGACTGAACGACTTGTCGAACCAACGGGAGTCCGCAGGGCCCGCAAGCACCGTGGAGAGCTACGAGACGGAACAACAGAGGGACAAAGAGCGCATGCATTGGCTTGCGTGAGTTGGAGTAATACCAAACAGCGACCTAGTACTTGCAGCCAGCTCGATGTTTACCATGGCTTGGTATTTGTGCATCTTCTGGAACAGTATATGGGAAACGTCCCACTGCAAAAACACTGAATAAAGATAGCCGCAATTATGAAGTACGCGATTTACCACGAGATTAAAAAAGATTACTTATAACCGGCGTTTGAAGAGAAGAAGGATGCTTCAGCATGTCAAAAAAGTGTAAGGCGCATGACTTAATTTTGTTAAGGATTTTCGAGCTTTAAATTTTAATTAGAAATGGAAATATTTTGGCAGTCTCTTGTGGTTTTGACAGGATCGGATGCAAGGTTTCAGATCCCCGAAGGACAAGTCTACGTGAGTTACATAACCTCTCAGAATAGCAGAATTTACGACGATGGCAACTGGTGATTAGCACATTCGATGGCACTGCACTTTACACGAATTCCAACAAGGAAAAATGTCTCTAAAGCACGAGGGGAATCAAGATGTAGCGTTCTTGGTGATGTCGACGTTGTGTCTTAGGAATATGTAATTATTTGTATAAAAGTTATAAAAACGGCGATGGCATCTCGGCCAGCAGCCTTGAAACTTTGAAGATGCGGAATCGCAAGCTCCGTAGGACGAAGATTTAACGCAGACGCTCAATAAGGAGTCACCCAAACAGCTATTTTCAAGCGTTTGCACCACCAAATGGGAAAATTCAAAAACTTGGAAGTTGAGTTCCACATGTATTGACAGAACACAACCTAGGTCAACGTATGAACACATGCCTTACACTGCGCGCCCACCAACAACAATAAATGAATTCTTGTGGAAAATTGCAACGGATGAAGAAAAGTATGAATTTTTTTAAGAGAACCCCAAACGTAAAGAGATGTTGTGGGTAGATCCAGGGATACCCAGTACATCGACGCCGAAATGGGACATTCACGTGTGTATCTAGTTGGACATGATGGGTGTACTTTCTTACGGATTAAGTCACACACACCTAATAAATACCAGAAGAACGAAGCTAAGCTCATTTTGCAAACAGTCGTTTCTCAAACCGTTATTAGTACTGTTTTATTGCAAGGACTTGATGGTCACTTGAAGCAAAACACCCACGCCAACCACCACAGACCGCCTCTATCACTTTTTGAATAAATTATTTATAAAGTGTCTTGGTGAAAAGTAATTCTACTAACCGCCGGAAGGTTGCGTTTAAAAAGTCGTTGAAATCACACTGAGGATAGGGGGTTACCCTCGAGGCAAGCTAACAGAGCCGGACGCCTGCCTCTTCAAAACACAACCAGACAGGATTCAAAACCCAAACTGTCCTGGGAAGAGGAGTAGTACTCCTAGACCTAGAGACACACACATCAGGGCTCTACTTTTCCACATGACGCTTGGATGCTTAGAACGACTTCCATAATTCTGGTAAATCTTGAGATTATTCTCCAAATAAGAGATCGAACACCTGTAAATCGGTGTTCAACTTAGCACTAACATTAAAGTAGTCAGAGTGAATCACTCCAAAACTAAATGTAGATGTGCATAATTAACCGGGTGGGTTCCTAAACCGTTGCGTCGTTACACGAAGTGGAACGGGGCTTGATGGATAGGACCGACTAACAAAATGACTTATGAAGGGATTAAATGGACCACGAGGGTTCACGACAAAAAAGCGCCTGGGCGGCATCGCAACTTTTTCCTGCATCATCAAAGGAATGTTTTTTGTTGACCCACTAGATGGGCGCAAAACATTCAGAAAAAATACAGTGCAGGTATTGTGCGAAATGCAGGGAGTGAACTCACAAAAAAGACAATGGGAAATCATCATGGCATCACGAACGAAATCAAGCTCATTCACTTCAGGGGGCTGCGTGATGTGTGCTATAAATTGCTGTAGAAGTTTGGGTGGGAGGAAACGGAGCCTCCAAAGGAGTTCTAACATGGGTGGAGATTAACTTATTTATAAATACCAAGTCAGGCAAGTGGATTTAAGTGAGCAGGGGATCTGCATTAGGTGACGCGGCTGATAGAACAACCACAAGGTTCACGTGGGAAGAATTTATAGGCGATGTGCGTTGCTGTTTAACGCGGGCCTCAGTGTTGAAATGCGCGAATTTCATTCCTAGTCGATGGGCACCTAGAATAGCGGCCAAGGCCGAATTCACTTCCACTTGTTCAAGTTGTCCGGAGCTTCGACATTTTCCTGGCAGACTCGAATCGGAGGCTTTTGCTCAAAATATTTACGGACAGATTCAAAACCAGAGGAAAATTATCGGGACAAAAAGTACAACTCCGATCACTTGGCTTCAATGGCGTTGAGTCCGCAACACCAGCGAAACCACACATCCTGGCCTTTCTCAGTGATTTCTCGTCTGCAAGACTCAATGCAGACCAACCAAACACACACACACACACATGAATCAGTACTAGCTTGCTTGAATGAAGTTACTTGTCAGAAGACCACATAGTCGAGCACTTAAACAAGAAAAAGGTCGTTGTCCTCCAGCTATATTTAGGCCAAAATCAAGGTGAGACGGCTAACAAAGTTAAATTAAGCGTTTATTGACCTTAAAAGAGCCGGAAAGAAACTTCCGGAATCGGGCATCAAGCATGGACACACCCAACTGCAAAGACACGACGCCTACCGAGACACTATTTACAAGTCCTGAAACATAGTAAGTGGCCGAGAGACGGGAGAATACACTGTTTTTACTAGACTACGAGGATACGTTTTGTTAAGTATAGTGCGAGGTAGAGTTAGGCTCCGGGTTAAACGCGTAAGCAAGAACAGATCTGAGATAGACCCGATTGGAAAAGGCTGCAAGGATTCAAGTCGGGAACTGGCTAAGGGTCAAAAAGGTCAAATTAATAAAGGTACATGCGATGTCTTTTTGAGAGTCTGTGCTGTAACACAGGACTACACTTTCGGGACTTTAAATGCGCCAGTTTGATCGTACGCATCTAAATAAAGCAATCGATAGTGGTTTATTGTAATGCGTCGTAGGGGGGGGGAGCAAGTAGGTGATGTGAACGAGCGCTGGGTACTTACTAATTCCGGGAGATGATCGGAGACACCTTCACACAAAACAAGCACCATGACGGCCGAGTCAATAAGTTTAAGATTTCTTGCGTTAATACCTCCACTGCCACCGTCAAGGAACGTTAAACGTTGACGGGCGAGCGCTGCGCTGTCCCTGTCCATTGCTGTGACCACGCCTACACTGGGCCTCTCTGCAGCGTGTTCTGGTTGATTGCGAATTAACTCCAGATTGGAGACCAATTGCTCCGACGGTATTTGGTCATCCTAATAAATAAAAGTTGTACTTAAACAACAAAAGTAGACGATCAACGTGTTTCGAGCACAGGTCCATAGGGGCGCGCAGTACAAGTCCAATTCACAGACGATTTGCTCAATTTTCACTCAGATTCACTGATATTCATGAAATGCGACGCGCGGTAGTTTCAGCTAAATTGGTTTAGTGAATTCACCGAAAAATGTTGTGACGTTTCGCCACGTACGGTGAAGCAGTGTACTTGTTTTAGTGAGCCGCCATCAGCTAGCACACTGCCACGACGCTATAACAAGGGCAAGTAGTGAGGCACAAACCGAAGGCCTCGAAGTAAAATGTGCATTAACATTGGAAGAAGTCATGCTTTTCATTGACTTAAGCGTTCTAACTGCAGAAGTTGACTTCTTACCTGTTCATTGAAGACATCAAAGGTGTAGAATTTTCCTTTGCTAATGACGACAATATGGCGGCTTTCCATGAATGTTGCGTGTCTATCCACAACCTCTCCTGGAATCCGGGATGAGTTGAACAAATTCCTATATTGACTCATGTCCAAAGGGAAGGACTAAAATTTGATACAACGTTTTTATTAAGATGGCCACCACCTTTTCTCTAGTCTTGATCAATAACACTTCTGCATAGTAAAAACATGTGAGTAGATTTATTGGATATTACCAAGTGTTAATAAGTGGTAAATGCCCATTTCCGCCACCAGTACAGAGCAGAACTGCTGTTGTCCCTAAACAGCACCTATTATTATGCTCAATAAAGTGGAAATTTCGATAACAAGGAACCTTCCCTGCAGTAAGTGTCCCGAATACTTGGGCGTGAAGTACAATTAAAAGTATTCTTTGAAAGCCAACAGGTTGGTGACTGTAAGACCCCGAAAAATACTACGTACAGATGATTAAGAGATGATTACAACAGAGCAACCCGTAGGGCCTAGGACGATAAGCCTTTAGTGAAGAAACGACGAACACCTTGCCAAAGAATGTCACGCGGTTTAACGGCGTTCCTGCAATCGGGGCTAGGGCTGCCAAAAATCACACGGAAAAAGTGGTTTAGTCGGTATTCGGCTATGGTCACAACCGATTATTTTAATTAGCATTAGCCAATAGAGGCTTAGAAATGAACCCAACTTTACAATTTACTAACGTGAATGTAAAATCAAACAATTAAAAGAACTTCGATTCTTTCAAGCCTGTCTTACAAAGCAACCGAGTAAAGTGATACATGCAATTGACGGGACCATTAAAAACAAAGACTTAAGCTAACATGGCCAGGCCAACACCAATAACCGAGATTTGAAGATCTAATTAACGACACATAAACCGTCGATCCTAGTCTTAAAAATTGCGCTCCAAGAGATAGGTTAAACGGTATGCAGAACATGCCTAGGAGGGCATTTAACTGGGATATTACCAACAAGTACAAACCTGCATGAATTAGAACTTCAAGGAGTTTGTGGATATAAACTAATCGTGTTTATATTGGACAGACAATTCACCTGATTCTTGTTATTTTAAAGAATAACATTCAACGGTTAATGGGGCTGGTTAGGACTAACTGTAACATCGATCCACCTTGAACAAATAAGAACCATACGTCGCCACAAGAGACGGCAAATTCCCAACGAGACGTTCGAATGCTTTTGAGCTTGATATTGCAGGATAAGAGTGAAGAATATCGGGTTTTAGTTTGTTATCCCGCAGAGACTTCAAAAAACGAAGAGAACTGTGAACCAAGTTGGCCGCGCGAATCACTGTCTAAAACGGAACATAGAAAGTTTCGCTAGGTTAACACGCTGAATTCGAAACACGCATGGCATCCAGAACAGTTTAATATAAATAAATCATGGCAGTCTTGGGAAGTAAAATTCATTCATGCACGATACAAGGGCGACACAAATAGTTGAAACAAAGGAAATTGTAAATGGCAACGTCAGAGGCTCCACAAGTGAGTGGTAATAAATAAACAACATGCAAAACTTATCATTAAGGCATCTGTTGAAGTTCCAAACCCTTTGTGGAATTCAGTGCGTATTTCTAATTGAGTATCGAGTTGGATGACACATTTTCCAGAATATGGAGAATAAAGTAGATGAAAACGCAACTACATGGCTGGTCACGCTAACGATTATTTTATCAGCCCTTAAAAGTTGTGTTCTGGGAGCAAACGCCTTTAGGTTGGCTGAAGACGCTTTTACTTCCCCTACACCAATTAAGACATCGAAATACCATAAAAAGACTATTTTCCTCACCTGATTAAGGTAATCGAAAATGACATTTTTCCACCCATAAACGGCTTAATCTTTCCAAGAATATTGCAAACACCACATCACCACGTCGAACAATAGAAAACTTATTCTATTTTTGGGGGTTGAGGATAGATTTGGTTACACCGCTTGATACATCTGTTGTGATACTTTGTGTTACATAACCTCAAAAGAACATCGAAAAATGGCATTCCGGATAATAAAAAAACCAGAATATTATAAAAACAAAAGCGGGTAACACAATGAACTGAGATGTCACTGAAATATACACTTCTGGGAAGGGTAGAATATGTATTAACAGGCAATCGAGGTATAAAAAGTAATTCATTACAAAAATAAAAACTAAATCGGTCACCAACGTTGTTATATTCAGGACCAAGAGAAGATTGCTTGAAGAGGAACACAGGGTTATGTGTGAGGACGATAGGGCGTCGATCTCCTAGAAATAATTCAAGCCAAAGCAGGCTAGCATAGCTGGAGTCTGGATTGTGAGCATCAAACATTAGTAACATCTTCTGCAGCTCAGGGCCGCGAAATTTGCCAAAGTTTTCAACAGCTATCTTTGTTTTGGCAAAAAGACTACTTTGATCAATAGCTTCCTATACTTCAATATTCGTAAACATACCAAAATGTACCTGAGAAGCCAGATAACGATAGAGGGTTTTGTCTAGATCCGGAACACCTAAATGAGGTAAGCTTTTTTGGAATGTGTCTGTGCGCAATACATTGTCTTCCAAGTACTTTCTATTAGCCTGGAAACTGCTGCGATATCTTAGTGTGGTTGTGACAATTTTGGCAAAACCCATTCTGTGGCAACCGATCCCAACGTGCACACTAAACACACATGACTTAAGAGAGGCGCGTGAAAGGCCAATGAGACGCTGACCGACTTTTTCCCAATATACTATTCTTACAATGATTACACAAAACTTTTGCGTCAAAAAAAAACAATGTATGTTAAATTTCAATTCCTTGTGCTTAAGAGTTTTTGTCGTATGTTACGACTTTATCGTTACAATAAAATTTCTTTTATAAAATGGGAAAAAATGCAAAAAATACCTATGTCCATAATATTTTTGGCAAAAACATATGCTAGACATTATTAACTAACATATTTCACAGGTGCTGTGTGTAACCACCAAATTAATATGAACACAACCAATTACTACATGTGAATTTCTTGATGCTTTTCTTGTAAAAAATAAACTTTGTGGCAATGGCCAGAAAACATTACGGCAATTTCAGGTCAAACCTACTCAATTTACATAAGTAAACCAAATTAATAATCTGTAATTCTAAGTTTTGGAAAAAATTGGGAACAAACTTTCGACTACTTATTATAAAAATCATAGAGCACTTGAGGTAAAAACCTCTAGAAAAGAAAAAGAGATGAAATTGAATGTCTAAAAAATCGTTGGTCCAGACCATTGAAATCTGCTCAAATGATGCAATCAGGTATCTTGAATTTATACAATAAAATTTGGCATTATTTTCAAAATAAAATGCTTTAATCATCAAAGGTGGATTCAAAAATATATTATTAGCTTGAATCCTAAATAATTTATGTTGTTAATTTTGTTACTCTCTCTTTCAAAAAATTTGAAAAATATATACCCGCCACATCAATGCTTTTTCTGGGTAAGATAATTATAACGTTCCTCAAAAAGGTATGGCAGGTTAATTAAAAATGTTGCAGGTCCACTCAAACTTAGATAATAGCCGTTGCCACCAATTTGTCTTATTGTTTAAATTATATTTTTTGCGTTTTGTCGAGTTTATGTGGTATGAAAATATGTTCAACTAAGACATGTTCTAGCGAAGTTTAAAAAAATTGCGTTGATCACATACGCTATGGTCTTTTTGGCAGCACACTTGTAAAAAGTTTCTCCAGACAAAAGCGTTTAAAGGGTAATAACATGCGATGGTAAATATCTATTTTTTATAGGAGCATTTATGATTTATGTTAAATCGACCACTAGATTGGCTGCTTGATTATGGTAAACCTTTTACCTTGAATGATTAGCTGCAGTGAATCGGATGTCCAAGGCGTATTGTTTAAAAAAGAAGTTAAGAAATAACTATGCGTAAATGTTGAATTACTACACTATATAATGGAGTCAGCGTTAGTTTAAAGTAATGTTATATCTCTGTTCCTTTTTTGTGCAGCACCACTTTTGTAAAAGATGCAAAAATTTTTTTGCATTTAAAAGTGGAGTAAGCAAAATATAGGGACAAGTTTACATCTACATTAATACAGAGATTTAAAATATTTCCAGAAGTCGAAAAATTGATTTACGTTCTTTTGCTTCGTGGATAATAAAACGAGGATGACTCTAAAATTCGTTGAATAGCTTACAACAATGCGAAAGCAACTGCAAAATGCATTTTGACGTATGTATTTTACTATTCCAAGAAACATTAAAAAATTTCAGATTCACACAATTACCAAAAAGATATCTATACACAGATCATCTAATTATTTGGTTTTATATATTTTAAGCACCTAGTGCAGATTGAAGTATATATTTAAATTTATGCTGATTGGTAAGAAGATTAGTCAAAATTTCAAAATAGATACATTTGTTTAGGTCGTTAAGAATTCATTGTACGCGCTGGTTTCAAGAGACTGATGTATGTCTGTCATCTTGATTTCTTTGCATAATTTCGCCTGTTTATCTTTCTGTGTTGAGATATCTTTTTAAATCCTTTAACAGCCCATGTTTTTATACCGAATATAGGCATGTCAACGTTTAATTCACTCAAGCCGACTCCCCAAATCCGTCGTAAAACTGCTTTATCTTCGAAGTGATTAAACATTTGTAGACAGCCCGTGCTGTTGGCATAGGTTTATTTCAGGTAGTTCATTTTGTGTTTTTGTTACTTGGTCTCTTTTTTGGAGTGGAATTTTGGGTTATACCTATGTGTCATGTATTGCATGCTTTGTTACATGTACCTGGCTCCGTGTTCCGTGCTATTCGGTGTTGGTTAATTTTTTTATTTAAGCCTTTATGATACGTAAATCCCTTTTCGTAGACATGTCGTACATTTGCTTTTATTTTAATTCTTTTATGTCTTGCCTGTGTTATCTACCATTTTCCCGAGACAATACGCTCACATTAGTCTATTTTCATCCAAAAGATTTGTTTCACTTAATAATAGTTTCAGTTATTTGAACGGTAAATGTTTTTTATCATGGCGTTGAAGTGAGTTTAAATATACATTGTAGCATCAAGGTTCTTAAATGGCTCCGGTACTATCGCGTACCGTTGCCGTTCCGCCTCAGTGTCCGAGGAGGACACGGCGTAAACTTTCTGGACAAATTTTCTCACCCATTTATGCAGTGCCTGCGTCAGAAAGCACTAACGACGATGTTTTTGTCAGTGCCGAGCTCACATCAATCTCTCAAGGTAACGTTTTTATGTCTACCAATGATTTGCTTTTCACCATGCATTTTATTTTGACAAAATCATTCCTTTTTTAGAGTCTAATTCGTCTCTAGGTTCGCTGTGCATTCAGGATCTCAAACGTGCACAAATTAAGGTGCGTTTTCCTTAATGGTTCTGTGGCGTTATTGTTCCTGACTCACAACTGTAAATGTATTTAGAAGTGTCGTATCTTACATCATCGCACCTGCACTGCCGCAGCATGTCACTGAACCTTTTGCGGTTGATAGTGGTTATAAATAACTACCAACTGATATCAAGACCTATTCTTTAACCAACTTCACAATTTTAGTCCGCTTCTATTGCACGGGCTTGTCGTAAATCACGCCGACGTCCGAATCTTGTGTCTTCAAGCTGCGGCAACTACCGTCGTCATCGTCGGGGAACGTGTCATTTATCACTTCTACCAAACCCACAAACCAATCTAGTTCCTCACTTCCAATCTTCTTCAACTCCTCTCATTACTCATGTTACTCCGCCGACGTTGGTTCCCGTTTGGCAGTCACCTATCCATCCTAAAAGTGGCCAGGAGCAGCAAGATTCTGTCGGAAGCCACTGCATGTCTCATTCACCAGAGGAAACGTCTTGGCTTAGTGACTCTTCAGCTGATGCTTCTACCGCATCGTCGTCAACATCTTCTCTCTTGCCTACTAGCAGTACTGAAACAAAGGGTGATGCTGATGGGGAGGAAGATGTCTCTCTGGTAACATGTATGGGCGTGGATGTCGTGACACCTGAGGTTGTGGATGCTGTTGAATCTATGGAAGAGACACAGCCTGCTACGGTGCCCACGGCTGAGGAATATGAGGCGGATGCTGGTGAATTGTGTGAAGTAGACCCGTGAGTTTTTGTTTTAAAGCATGGTTCTTGGCAGGTTTATGGTACCGGTTTCTGTGTAGTTTCGTTTTTTCTTGGTAGTTTTGTGTACTATAATCGCATGTTTATAATAATCTTAGGCAACTTATTCTTTTCCCTGTTTTTGTGTTGTCTGGGTCACTCCACAGAGCCTTTATATTGATCCCTCCTCGTTCTCGGTCACAGAGCATTTATAAAAGTCAAAGAAGACTTAAGTCAGTAGGCTTGTTTATTAGACCTGGAGATTTTCTGTTCTGGCACCGTAACGACCGGCCGATATGCGTTTGTCCGAACGTATAGTTCCAATTGGCTCATGACTATCGGAAAGTCTGCTAGCGTCTGCTGTTTGATATCTCGATCAAAAAATAAAAAGCTGGAAGCACTATCTTCTTTCCCGTTCCCCCGATGGCAGACAATGGTATCCAGATGGTAGTGCATGGTGTGATGTGTTGTGAGTACAGGTATTCATCGTATTCTGCGTCGTATTTTTGAAATTCGCCTGAGATCTAGAATTTATTGCACCAGTGTACGAACATTAGGTAGTATCAGGTAGTGTTGTCTTCGCCAGTAATATGGCCTGCGTAGGAGGCAATCCAGCCGTTGCGATTTCTCTCGGAGAGCCTACTGAAATTTCACTGGCCGGGGAGCTTAGCAGTTTGTGGATGTTGTGGTTCGTAAATTGCCTACCTTAAATTCGTTAACATCAGTAACGTTTTCGGGCCCACTTAAACCTTTCAGTGTAATTGGTTTGAAGGGTTCACGGTCTACCGCAAAAGCTGCGCCCCTAGCTAAAAGATGGGTTTCGTCAGAAAGAGCAGTCTGGGCCGCGATTGAAATTAACCCTACCCGGCAAACCTAAGCTGATTTATTGACTTCGGTTCAAGAGGTTCACGAATTTTGCTTTCGATTCAGTGTCTAGTATAATCACTGAAGTGATTTTTTCAGGAGCTCAAGTTTCACAACTCTAAACGTTTACGTGAAAAATGTGTCGAATTGTTGTTTGTGCTCCTCTCACTAACTATGAGGCCGCTGTCTATGCGTAAAAACACAAAGTCGAATCCAGTCAGTACATGAATTGCCGAGCTTCTTTGCTTAACCCGAAAGGTATTGACGCAAATTCAAGCAAACCGAATTATGTGGTACATGAAACGGGTCCTACGTGCCTGGAATAATACAGATTTGCTGTATAGGTTATACGAGAAGTGAAGGTTTTATTTCGGCTATCGGTTCGGTATGGTAATTTGAGACACACTATTCATTGCACGGACACCGCTCAACCACGGCTTATCTGAGAGCCATATTGAGTTCAGAAAGGTAGTGTCACATCACTGCCTGATTGGCGGATCATCATGGGCTAGAGACAGTCGAATTACTTGAGTGTTAACTGGATGGTGATTTTAACTTGGGTTCTGCTGGTGGGTTATTTTTGTAACTAGTTCAAGTAGGGAGCGTTGCTGTTTTTAAGAGTGCCTTTTGAATGACCGCAGATCTTTAACTGAGAGACTGGGTCGACGAGAAAGCCGACGGTTTGGATTGAGTGCGTCACTGCCGCGATTGTGAACACCCATCGAAACCGGCGTCGTTGAAACCTACATTGCTGGGGCAATAGAGATGGGATTGGATGATCTACTTTGAATAAGCGTTGGTGGGAAAACTGATTTAGGTGAGGGAGTTAATCAGGAATCGTATACTGGCTTATGTGGCGTGAATGAAAAGATGATGCCTATTGTTTGTGATTGTCTGTACCGTAGTGAGTCCTTGTTTCCCCATCATTTTGCTTGAGGGTGTGTGACGTAAGTACACGGGAACAGACATTCGAGTGCCGTACTCCCGAAGGCCTCGTGGTACCTCCATACATCCTGAGTTTCCAAACGTGGACAGAGTTGGTAGTGTGGTTGACAATGTGCGTGCTCATGCTTCCCGTATCGCAAACTGTTATCAATGGCGGCTTCTATAAAAGACAATCTGGGATGTTCAACAACGTATAGGCGTTGTCCCAAACAATATTGCGAAAATAATCGGTGTACACAGCAAATTATAAGCAGTAAACATATGACAAATGCGTTTGAACGCGCAACCATTTTTTCCAGTTCAAAGAGTGGTCCAACGAGACCAGTCTAGTAAAAAAATGATTTGGTATCAAGATGTTCGTAACCGTTGGCTATCTGGCAGGGCTGAGTTTCATTGCCGCCGATTTTAATCGTTGCCGGGATTTAGTGTCACCAAGCGCATCGTTAGCACCTGTCAGTCAATGCGAAGGCGAGATGCCAAAATTTCTGTTTCCAGAGGTACGAGTCGATTTATCCATTTGTAGTTATTTGTCGCTGCTGACTCTTGTCCATCGAGGATCGCCTGGTATACCAGGTATCAAAAAGATGAAGTCGGGATTCGATAAGGACTCATCGTTTATTTAGGTACACGACCTTATCGTTTTGTGCGGCAGTGTGTCAACACGTGATAAGGTAGGAACTGGGTAATCGAACTCGAGAGCAGTAAATTAATAACATATGTGAAGTATCTTAAGCACGTCTCACACTAACGTACTGGTCGTCAAGATGGATAACTCAAGCATTACGGGGTTGGCGGTGCTATGTTAATGGCTTTGGCATGAGAGGCAGGCATCCAAAAGTGCTCAGAGGCGTCTGACTCCAGGTCCTTCACACGCGCCAACCAATAAGCGATTTCATCACCAACTTCCTCGACGCAATGTACTATAGTAGTCGGTTAAATTAAGGAAGACGATGGAGACCGTTTTGCTAGAATATTACTTTTTACCCGACTGTTCTCGGAAAAAATGCTAGAATTTTGAAAACGATTTTCCCTTTCAGATTTGCGTTTATTCGGACATTGCCCCCGGTATCCGATGAACTGTTCGCCCACCCGCCTGCCTTGCCGAAGCGGACACGGTCCTGCCCCGAGCACTGTCTGGTTTTGGATCTGGACGAGACCCTAGTTCACTGCAGTCTTGAGCCTCTTGTTGATGCTCAGTTCGTCTTTCAGGTCGTTTTTCAAGGTGTAGTCTACATGGTGAGCTCTGCTTCTACTTACTAGTAAATGCCTGGTTTATGCCGCCGAAATCCAGCCTTTTCCATAACCCAGCCTGACGTCACTGTGTTATGCTCATTTTGTGTGTATGAAGGATGACTTGACGGCAACTTTTCTTACCCACAGGTGTATGTACGCGTAAGACCGCACCTTTTCCAGTTCTTGGAGCGGGTTTCTGAGCTCTATGAGGTCGTTCTCTTTACAGCGAGCACCAAAGTTTACGCAGACCGGCTTGTTAATCTTCTTGACCCCAAGAAACAATGGATAAGGTGATTTGTCTTTGTGTACTTCATTCCCGCAACCACCTTACTGCCAAACTATTGCTCTATACTACATGTAAATACTTCGTTAGAAGCCCAGACACCCGACACTGTCGCGGAGATGCTTGAATGTCTTATGAGTCCGCTTATTTTATATGTTGCTGTTGCATTCAACAGCACCTTGTCTGGTGTTAAGAGATAAACACCTGGACCCATTCACCAGAGGTTACTGCTCAAACTGCCTCTTGGGGCCCAAACAAGGAGCTGTAATCATTCTTTTTTTTTATCCTGTCTTTTGAAGACATCGACTGTTTCGGGAAAACTGCGTTTTTGTCAACGGAAACTACGTGAAGGACCTGCGCGTGCTTGGCCGGGATTTAACAAAAACGGTCATAATAGACAATTCACCCCAGGCTTTTGGCTACCAGGTATGTCCTTATTGGTTGCTTACTTTCTAACGCCTTGTCAGTGACTTTCACATGCTTTGCTTTTGTTAACCAGTCATGCGTAATTCCGGCTTTGCTGTCGCTCCTTCGGCCTAAAATAATCTTGTTTCTTGGCACCAGCAAGATCGGTTGTGTTGCTTGTCTTCTTCCTTCGGCAAGCTCAACCTTAGGTCTTACTTATTAAACGATGAGATTGCAGTCGCGTATCTAGTCTCTGGGACAATTAGCCGATGTTTAATTGTGATTTTTGTGTTTGTAGCTAAGCAATGGCATACCTATCGAAAGTTGGTTCACCGACCAAGATGACAACGAACTCATGAAGCTCCTCCCCCTCCTCGAACGACTTGCCCAAACGGTGAGTTGCGTCTCAACATCCTCTGACGGTCTATTTGTTTTGTTCGCTTCAATCGACCAACTAGGTCCTTGTCGTCCTAGCGGATGCGAAAGTTATTGGTCAAAAGCACTTACGCATCTCTTACGGACCTGCTTTAACTGATATGACCGCGCAAACTTGGTTGGTGGTTATGTACAAATGAAAATAGTTTCTGCTGCTAATTGGATCATTGTTTTGGCTTTAATTAGTCAAACACCGAACATTTTCCTTTAGTTATGTGGTATCTGGTGCATGCTTGCATCCGAAATGCTTCTGTCTTGTTGGAGCAGCTGTGGGAGGATGGCTACTTTCCACACATCGCAATCTGGATGGATTTCCGGACAATCCCATCCTCTCGTGTTATAACCAATTTCAAGCCCAATGTTTTCTGTCATTAATTGTGAATATCTTGGTTCACCAAGCGCAATTCTTTGCCGTGGCTTAAGGAAGCGACACCGAAGCGGTTGTAGCTCACTTAGACTGTGGTAATCCGTCAACGGCCCGCTTTTTCGACAGGGGAACTCGTAGCAAGGATTGTTTCAATTACGCGGACTTCGTACAATTGCGTACTGATGTCTCGGGCTCCGCGCTCTCGTCGCAGGTCGTGTAGCAGCTATGACTCTCTTTTTTGTTATCAGTTTGTACTTTATGTGTCTTGGTGCCAAGTTTTCATGTCTGCTTCAAGACATGCCTGTCATTGCTATTAAGTGTGTCCTCTTGTTGCTCTTCGTTTTGGTCATATTGTGCAACGCCTGAGACACATGCGCTTCGCTATTTGATCTCTTTAGCCCGATGTGCGGCCCATCGTTGACAGCCAGTTTCGATTGCAATCGAAGGTGTTCCCGAAGGAGCATCCTCCCCTCCAGTATCCCCAGTGTCACCACCACCCGCCTCTCCCCAGTGTAAGCGCGCGTTGTCCAGACGGTCGTGAACGGGACGGCGGAGGGAAGGATGGTGCGTGGGGAGAAGTTGGTCAAAGGGAGCGGGTCGGTCTGGCTATCTCTTGCCCCCAGCCCGAGATTTTATCGCGAATTACAGATTACCCAACCATCTAACTGCCTATGCATTTTTTTCTTGTGATCTCGAACCAGGAAAACACATACACACAAACACGACTAGACACAATCACTTCCCATCACCCTCCCTCCCTCCCTCGACAATCAAACCCAGCTAAAACTGATGCCATGTATTGGTACCTCGACTACGTCTGCTATCACTCAGAGATGTCTCATCCACTTACCACTCCCTTACTTTTTATACTTCACACTCGTATATATCAACACTACTTGTATATTTTTTCTCGACGTCTTATCATTTGCTCCCTTTTCTTTATCGCGCCGCACCTCCACCACCTATGTAAATACCTTGTCCAGTATAATAGGTGCTTTCCTACTCATCATCCTCATTATAATACTCACATAGATATATATATATATATATGAGCCATTTTTTATTTAAACCTTCATTTGCGTAAACATACATATTACTACATAATTCAAAGAATAAACGACGTAAAAAATCCACATGCTTGTGAGTTTTCGCCCTGGGTGGGCTGAGCTGTCAAAGCGCCTCGCGTTTTTCTCACTTGCTCATGCTGTCACGAGCCACTTTTTCAATCGAGCTCGTTTGCACAAGACGATGATGAAACCGGTTGAACTTACCACCCGTGGGTGGTTGTGCCCTGCGGTCTAATTGAATGGCAGCCCTTCGCGTCTGGGAAAGTTGCCGCTTGGTAGGTCAGTTGCGTGGGCTCGCAGTGCTGTCAGGGGTGTTGAGGGGTTGACGCGCCACGTGTAGAGCAGGTGGTTGTCGTGGGGATAACTTGTGCTGGACGCATCCGTTTGGTCCACACTCCCACCCCTAGGGCCTCCATGGGACCTTAACTAGAGGCAAGTCGAACGGCAATTTCCGTGCGCGTGTGCACTCCGCACTCGTCGGGTGCTTCTTGCGTGGTTTTGATTCGCTTTATTGGCCGGTGTGCGATCCACCCAACTCACAAGTCAGGCCATTGACGCTTTGGTGCGTCAGCGGGTGAGTTGAAATTTTCCTGAATGTCCTCCTATCCACAACACCTACTTCAAAGAGGGTGGTTATTTTGTATTTGTGATAACTACTCAGCGTTTTAATTTGAGCGAATGGCCCCTCGTACAACCGCATAATCAGTTCCGCCGTGTGGTTCCACTGGTGATATATTAGAGTAGTTTAATTTAGGCTACAAAATTTTAACGTCCCCGCGTCTTCGTTATGAAAATACCGAAAAATTGACAACGATACAGGCTTATATTCCGAAGGCATTTGGCATAATAGTGCTACTTTGGGTACGCAACCTCTCCGTAGTCCATTTGGTTTGTCAATAGTTTAGTTAGTACAAAATGGGCGAACCATCCCATTATCAATTTCATTAATTTGTGATTGAATTTTTCAAATTAAACCTGCTTTATTTGTTATGGTTCGTGATTAGGTGTGGTGCTGATTAAGCTCCTTCAAAACTCATGAGATTTTGTTTTTTTTTCGAATAAAGGGAAGCGTTCCCAATTTTGGCAAGCTAAAATTAAAGAAATCTGACATCATCAGTCCTTTATCACACTTTGCTGATATCAAATAATTACAAATGTCGTCAAATTAATGGTTGGTTAGCATACATATGAATAGGACGATTTGAACTAAAAGTAATTGCACCGCTAGCTATGAAATGTTCCACACCACATGAGGGTTCTTGCTAACAAAAGAAGAGAGGGCAAGCTATTTGTTTCTTCCAGACCTGGCTAATGGTTTAATCTTAGAATTCAAATGACTCCATACTTTCTATACTCTGCCTCATCTCGTAGGTATTTGTATTAGTAAATTCAATAAGACGGTTTTAACTGAGTGCAATTTTGTGTAATTTGCTGCTAGCGCAAGAGAAGTCTGCGCATGAAATGTGCTACTTACGCAAGATGTCTTAGCCAAAGCGGAATCTTTAATCTTCAATAAATAAACTTTAAACGAGTCTCATATCATGTCTACTATTGTGTGCTACCAATATGGTCAAACGAAATCGCGATTACTTCTTGGAATATACGATAATCAAAGCTACTTCTGCATAGTAAAACTGTTAATGTAACATTTAGCTAATAATTCCTGCTTATCCCGTTTTTGTTACCTTCGTGATTCTGGCTGTGCGGCGATCAGGATGTGTTCACTTCGTAATAATGGAGAATCTGCCCCAAGCTGCTTTGGTTATGAATGACGTAATCGAACTCAGAGCTTTGTAACCACGTAATGTTTAGAGTGTTATTTGAGCTTGTACACTTATATTTCTTGCTTGGCATTAATTCGGCTAGTGACTTTACAGTTTCTAGGAACCATTGCTTGTTCCAATTGACAATGGAAAGTATGACATTCGTTTTAACTCATTGAAATCACCCGTAGAAAATGTTTCAGCATCCAAAGTAGTACTTCAGGTTAAACCACTTTTAGCAAGCACAGGCGGACGGTTTCGTCTTAAAGAACTCATTCAACTGATGCGCTTATTACGGACCCCATATAAGGCCTAACCTCGAATCTTTGAAAGCTATTTTATTCAAAGTTACAAAATTTGACAGACGTCGTTCTTAAATTGGGGAATTTGCACCACGGTCGTCGGAGGGCTTATAGACTTCCTGGTAATCGTGTTCAAGCACTGATGTTTCTCCTCGAATCCTAACGCTAATGAAGTCGTGTCTCTTGTAAAGTCCCTTAATGGGCCTCTCAGGTGACCAGATTCGCCCTCAGTGCCTCCCTCAACTGATGCTCCTGGCCGATCCCAAAACGTCCGCGTTGGACGCCATCCCGAAATATGATCACAGTTGGCAACCACCACACCTCATACTCCTCAACCAAATCACTGCAGACATCAATGTTAATTTTTAAGAAGGTAACTTCTTGGTAGTCTGCAGCGAGGTCTTCCAGGGTTGGTGCGAACACCTGGCAAGTCAGACACCATGGAGCTGAAAAAACCGCCACCAGAAGCTTGTGTTGAAGCAGAGCCACCTCGAAATCCGTAGATGAATGGATTGATCTCAGTAGTGATGATGCTTTGCTGCACGAAAGACAGCTGCCCATTTTTTGTCCGCTGAATCTGCTGCGCCATAGTACAGTTTGCGCTTGATCATGTCGCATTTATTGATTTGCACGTGGTCAGTGCGGGGCGGAGCTATTTTTTCCCATAATACGTCCCTAACCTTAGACGGCAATGGATAACTTTGCAAAATAACTTCTTTTCGAGGGAGTGGTTGGTCCTTCTACTTATTCACCTCCTATACATATCAACTACCACATTTGTGGGAAAATTAATGAGCGATCACCGAGTCAAATTTGTGCACAAAGCTAATCCAATCTATAGCTCGATCGCCATCTGACCTTTGGCAACCCGCTTTATACTAATAAGCATTCGTGTGTACTTAATTAGTTGACATAGTATCCCACTTTTCGTTATTGCCTAGTGTAATTAACGGAGGATGCTAATCAAAATGTGCCTGGGATTTCCTGAAATGTCTGGCCGTGAAGGCACGACTCACCCACACACTATTAGCGGGATCCGGAAGAATGTTTTGTTTTAATCGTAATCAGGGAACACCGACTCGGAAGTATGGACTTTTGATGTAAATATAAAACTTCATTTTCGCCTACTTTTAAACTGTTTTTTTTACTCACTACAAACTTATCTGATAGTCTGTACCAAGGACTACTCAATGACAGAATAGCGCTGCACGACGCGTAGACCTCAGCGTAGCACCACCCTGGCTATCAGTTGTTTGGTTGGTCCTAGCTACGTACCTATCGATCGCGAGAGTCTGTCGGCGGCACCCCAAAGTGCACCCGCCTGGC
Organism: Mesocestoides corti; assembly: GCA_900604375.1. Taxonomy (NCBI): domain Eukaryota; kingdom Metazoa; phylum Platyhelminthes; class Cestoda; order Cyclophyllidea; family Mesocestoididae; genus Mesocestoides; species Mesocestoides corti. Next base: position 20,069 of record UXSR01000652.1, read on the forward strand.
GATCTTGCTTGCACGGGGACGTGGGTTTAACGGCAGGTTAACACGACAAACTGATAGTCGGGCTAAATTAATGTATGCAATGAATGTCCTTAGCTAAATTTTACTTGCAGCATCTGTCACAATTATTAATGCCTTTATACAGGTGAAAGATAACAACACGTGCACTATTGTGGTTAAATCGGTCTATCCAAAAGCCCCTTCTAACCGGAATAACCCTAATTTAAAATCGGTCATGGTTGATTCTTTTGGGGCTGTTATCAAAGCGTTGTAGCTGTTAAGTCTTAAATCGCCATCAAATTGGTAATCGCTCCTTAGTTATTAAGATTGATTTGTTATCGAGCTGTAATTTGAAAAAAAAAAAACTGGTAAAATGTCAATGTGCGAAAAAGGCAAGATTTAATTATTGAGCAGGTAGCCAATCCTACTAATCACGTGCCGTAGATCCAGCACACTTTCTCCAATTACATGACCCCTTAGCAATATTGCATTTCGACCGTGACAGTGAAGAAGTCTTGGTGTCTGCCGTCGGGTCACTAATTGTCGTGGAAATTGGAGAACCTTTCACCACGTCGGAGACACCAATTGTTGTGGCCCCCAGCGTGTTGTCTTGAACCACACGCTGGGGCCAATGAGTTGACTCTGGCCCAGTTGCACTCCTCTACTACCTGCGATGACGTAGAAGACAGGAGAGAATGGGACCTAGGTGTGAGGATAAATCAGGCTAAACGTTCGTGTGAATGAGAGGGGAGTTGAGGATCCGCGAGGCTTGCGACATGCTGTGAAAAGGGGGGCCCCGTGTCGGAGGCTGGAGTGATCGTATTTGTTTGTGTGAATCAATGCGATTCACAAAAAAAGCACAACAAGGAAGACCCGGAACGTATTGATGTTCACGTATTATTTGATGAGGAGCGAACTGAACAGCATAGTGAAACAAAGGGTTATACGGAAATAAGGTGACAAATTTATACTTTCTGTAAATGAGAACGATTTTCAGCGACGGCAGGGCTCCAAACATTAGCGCCATTACGATTTGGAAGTACGTGGGGCAGGTGGAGAAATTTGATAATTGCCACACCAAATGAACCTAAAGGTGCAATTCGCTAAGTTTAGGCGTTTCATAAGCGGATTATGCGTCAAGTGTCTTAGTACTGACGACAAAAGTAGAATCTATTGTTGTGGGTCCCAGCATGTGATCTTGAACCACGCCGGGGCCACTAGATTAACCCTGGACCGATTACGAATCCCTGATACCCGCGATGAAGGAAAAGATAGGAGAGGACGTGGACACAACCGCTTACTTCAGAGCTCCACCACGTTGGTGTCGCGTGTGTGTTTATACCTAGGTGTGAAGATAATCCAGGGTAAACGTTCGTGCGAATGAGGGGGAGTTGAGGATCCGCGAGGCTGGCGCCATGCTGCGAAAAGAGGGACCCTGTGTCGGAGGCCGGAGTGATCGGATTAACGAGTGTCCTTTGGTGAGCTGTTCCAATCTGGGTGCCAGCTCTCGACATGGACCACACCAGAGCGCAACGAAAATACGACCCGAAGCCATTGGCAGATTTTGCACCCTTGTCAACCGTACGTTTCACAAAACACCCCAGCATGTTAGGGTTGTTTAATTAATACACTGAAGGTACTCATATAGCCCTTGAACGAGTGTTGGCCAATCCCATGTAAACAAAGTACCCAATCCGATGCCTCGATTAGCGCTCAACACAAAGCAAGTTCAAATGGTGGACACATTTTAATTGTTTCCTCTTTTACTGCTGTCACGTGGGTGTCGTAAGTCGTTGTGTGTACTGAGAGCCCATAGGGAAGTCTGTGTCCGTAGTTACAGCAATTAAATCTCTCTTACCAGTCTGTTCATTCACCACCTTTCAATATATTCTGGGATGTAGCCTCTAAATACCAAGGGAATGCGTTTGATTATCACCTCTCGTTGGGCCTCTGTGAGAAATGTGCTAGCCTGATGTCAAGGCCTTTTAGAATTACAACGGGCCGTTGCGTATATTGACGTGATTACGCCACACAGATGATCAAGATGACCGAAGGCAACGCTTAATTGGAGGGCCGATTTCGGTGGCGTTGTTGTCGTGTTTGGCCAAAGAAGTTAACCAATTCACTCTGGGCGAACTAGCAAATTGTACAAATGACTGATTGGCCAGATGAATGGAGCGCGCAGCGGGGGGGGGGGTTGAAGTGCACGCATTGGGGGGTTTGAGAGGACGGTGCTGCATGACTGACGGGCACGCTGTGAAAGGGAAGGGG
>UXSR01000653.1:0-22308 GCA_900604375.1 Mesocestoides corti
CAATTATCGGGACTCGTAGATCATTGTTGGCGCTTCGCTGGGAAGTGATCTGGCATTTCCCCTACTACCTTGACCTTGCACTACCTCAGTTTTAAAAAAACTGCATGAGTAGTAAAGCCCACTAATGACGATGACGTGAAATCGCACTTGGCTCAGTTTTTTGACGATAAAGCCCGTAAAAGCTGTGAGCGCGGAATCGCGTAGTTGCATGAAGGATGAATCACGTCATCGCATAGAATGGAAAATGGACAAATGATTGGAGTTCATCCAATGCATTTGAAATGAAGTGCGTTTCGCACCACAGAACCGAGCCCACCTCCCTGCCAACCTACTTATTTAGCTTGGGGCGACATGGAGCATTACACATCTCAGTGTTTTGAGCAAACCAATTGGTAAAACACGGGATCGAACCACTCCACGCTTGACGCTTTTATTCCAGTGAATGGACTGACCGAAGTGACGGCGATTAATGCCTCGGCCAGATTGGAGTTCATTGAAGTGGCGGTGACAAGTACAAGATTGCAGGAAATGGGCAAACTCACCAAGGTCAAACGGTCCTCTGAATTGTTAGAAGAGATGGAAGCCCGAGAACCACCTCCAGAGCCGATAAGACCAAGTTGGCGAGCTCTGTCAGTAGCGTTTGCCAGCAGTTGGGCGCCACCAAGTGGGGCTTTCACGCCTTCGCCCTTACTTGATTGCAGGCCCGCAACAGGCAGGAGGCCTAGAGCCCTGGCAGACTGGCGTTGTTGGGCTGCGCTTCGGATACGATCAAGAACGACCGAGCTTATAGCAAAGGGTGGTCGCAGACACGTCGCACAGACGTAGTTGGCCGGATCCATTAACACTTCCACTGGCGTTATTTGCGCGGGGTCGGCCTCGCTAGTGCGAGCGCCTTCCCCATAGACAACCTCCATGCATTCCACGTGTTGTAACAATCTTAAGTACAAGTTACAAGATAAGTGCCCTTAACTCTTCACAACCTTCAATGGCATCGACCAACTGCCACTTGACGGCTCAGTCCAATTCAGTCTTGTGTCACAACAGCCCAAAATTCCCACACACGAACGTCATCCGCCTCAGGGGAAGCTCCTACTTGCCATTGAGGCTGTAAGTTTATAACTGTAGGGCGCACTTAGAATCAGAGTAGAAGTAGGCCGTCGAAATTGACGAGGCACGCTAGCGGACTGGTAAAAGATGCATAAGGCAAATTGTGGTTGCCGATGCCTCACCTGCAATTAAGGCACTGCTGCATTTTGGCGTCTCCAAGCACTGACGACTGTTACTTGGTGGTTTAGTCCAATTAAATAGTGCCTCAAACCTGTCTAAATTGCAACCTTAGCTAAATTTCAACCTCATGCTCCACCCTGACAGCTTCACGCATTTACTACAAAGAATGCCATATTTTGGTAGTTCTTTAGTTCTGAAGTTTTCGGCCTACCTGAGTATTGAATTAGCGTTCAATTCACTTTGGGTAAAATGTCCGTCTAATTTAAAGGGAAATCTGCCTTTTTTCTTTATTGCTTGTCAAGGCCGGATTACAGCAGGCCTAATAAAATGTCATTTAGTTTAATATGTTGCGACATGGTGTTGCGAGAAATAAGACTGAAATAACGAAGGAGCATCCGCATACTAAGTTGTGAAAATTGTGTTTGGTAATGCCTTACCTGCAATTAAGGCACTGCTGCATTTTGGCGTCTCCTACGTTAACTTCGCATGGACAGCGTACCGTCGACCAAATAGCAGGCTAAAGTATGAATATAAGGGCAATAAGTGTGGGAAGCAAATTTAGTGGCTATAGAAAAGAGCAACGCGAACAAAAGGGTTCTCCTGTGAACCATACGCCACACAAACAGGCACACTTCAAGAGGTTTATTACATTGTTAGTTGTAGTTGTAAATATTGTGGACAAACAAATTATTGGTATTGCATAAAGTAATCGCGGCAAAACGTGGAAGGGCACACGATCGTCTTTGAAGCAATTAGATATCAGGACTAGTTCTTAGGTTCGTCAATTCTAGGATGATAATCATGGTCGACATTAATAAAACGAATGAGAATATATGACTATTGATTTACTTTATGCTGTAACTTGTCGACCGATCGACAGGGACTCAGGTAAGGCACTGTTGATGCATCATCATCATCATCTTCATCACGATCCTCGTCACTGCTTTCGAGGTCACTCAGTTTGGATGGCGATACACAAATATCATCGGGAACCTCGATAACCTTACGCAAAGAATTATAAGCAAAATAATACACAAGGCACATAAACTTAACAGCCCAGAACAAACGTCAAGCGAAGCGCCCCAATGACTGAAAAACGTTTTATTCACTTACTTTTAGTCAATAATATGATGTCGATTTTGATACCATTGATGCACAGTAAAGAACTTTGATTACGATCAAGTATGGTTTGTTTTTATTATTTTAATCACTCTCCAAAGCCGAAACCTTCGCCTAAGTCCAAACACACTTTCATGGCTGAATTATAAACCCTAGCGAGTGGACGAAAAAAGTATCATTGGCAATAATTATAAACCACCAGAATCACCAGAGAAGACACAAATTTACACGCTTCGAGCATGACTGATGGCGAAGCAATCACGCATCTTTTTATTTTGATAGCAATTAGTCAGAATATGCGTGACAAAACATGGTTTACCGGTAAAAGCATTTTTTTTTCATATTTAAGTTGTAAAATAGAACGTTGTAATACCGTCACCCCAAACGGATATAATTACCAAGTACAATCTTCAGTGCTATTCTAAAAGGTTAACATGCCTCACAGTTAAAATATCACAACACTAGCAAATAGCATGATTTCTTGTGTCCAATGTACAAAAATTAGAAGTTTGTGTCAAACCTGGGGGCACATAGCTAAACATCTTTAACATATAGAAGAGCAAAAGAAATACCGAGGGAAAACACACAGTCATAAAGTGGCCAAAGATACATTGTAGGCAGACAAATCACATTTTTAGTCACAAAAAGATGCTCTGTAGAATTAAGAGGCACTAAAAGAAGTTATTTCACTAACCATAAAACTGCGTCAAAAATGTGGAAATACAGATCAACTATTTTGAGTGGACCGATAATAAACTGTGGTCAGAAAAACAATTAAATGTGTCGACAAATTTATGAGCAGCACTTTAAGTATATAGCAAACGTAAGAACCAAACAAACATGGCAAATTTATAACCAGAAAGACATACTAGCGATCCCAGTGACTCCTAAAACTGTCGAACAGAGAATTAACGCCTACTGATAACAGTAAGTAGAGGGTATAAAACTGAGTTAATTAGGAATTAGACTTCAAAATATTTGGCGGAACAGTGTGCGGGCCCGACAATTCATTCGGGTTCCAATTCCTGGACAAAAAAAGAAATTCCACGAAAAAAACTATTCTGTGGAAAATAAACCCTAGCCCTTTAACATGGGCTGATCACTAACTAATTGGAAAAGCCTTACTCCCGATTAAAATCACTTTTCAAACAAAAACGAATAGGCAAAAATCTAAATATATTCGGACAAAACCATGAGCCAAGTTAATTGACTATGCGAAATAAGAAACGTACTTTCATATCCAAATCACACCTATATTCTCCTTCCCCATCAGATGCTTTTATGAGGCCTTTGCAGTACCGAGGGACGGAAAAAGCAGACTGATCCTTGACAAATTGCCTCTGTGTCGCCACCTCCTGCTGCCCTGCTTCCGGTGCCTTCCAACGCTGTTGTACTAGCAGCGTACCCCCACTAGCTGCGGCTTTGGCATGCCATGCAGCGAACAAGGCCTTCTTTGGCTCTGACAGACCTGCAGTTGAATCTGCAACTGAGGCAAATACCAATGGCGTAATCTTTGTAGGCGAAGTGACCACCTTAGGACACAGAGTTGATGGTTTCAGGCCCCTGGTTTTTATAAGACATTTGGAATGAGGATATGTTTCTGGTCTAGCCTCCATATTTTCGGTCATCGTTTCTGTCCTGGTTTCCGAATCGCCGTCACGTGGATGTTTAGATGTCTCATTTGATGTAACGAGGTTGACATCGAGGTCGGACTCACGAGAAGTTAGTGAGGGAATGTTAAGGTCCATTAAATGGGGGGCCATGGTGGGGGGAGTCAATCCGACTGGAAGTGCGTAGTTGTGGTCGTTATATGGAAGACCAAAAGAACAAATTGTTGGGCCAAATGAGACGCCAGATTCTGGGTAAATTGCGTCAAAGTCCTGAATACTAAGAAGGAAAATAATGAAAGGTTATGCAGTTAGAAAATTACGAAAGAAAAGCGATGATGGAAAAGGATCAGACACATAGAGTTACCTCATTCATTTTAACCGGTAACTGGGACGATCATTTAGTAACGTTTAACCAAACTAAATGGCAAGAACTCTTTGCCTACCTCAGAGAAATCCAGTAGTCTACTTTATGGCTTAATCAATAAAAACACTACCAAGAACAAAATCACTTCCGAAACTTCACGAAGGCTCTGAACAATGTCGAAAACATTTCGGGGTTGGTAAAGGCCAGACTCACAAACAATGAACTGAGTTAATGAGACTCATCAGACCCGAAAAGTGAATTCAATGCCGAATGTTAGGGTATACTATCACCAAATGAAACCCTTATTAGAGACATGCGTCCTAACACAGCCACATTCCTGGTAATCATGACTAAAAGACATACGGCGTGCCATAGGTAAACTAATAACATACGCGAACTAAAAAGACCTACAAACTATATCGCTGTGGCGAGAATTTCGCAACTGCAGAAAAGGAACATGGTAAAGGGACATGAATTAATCTACTCTAACACAAACCACAAGCATTATATTAATGTCACAGAAAATAGAAACTTCATTGTGAAGTCAGAGCTAAAGAGCATGAAATTCAGTTTTGCTAAGGTTACGGAGGAAAAGCAATAACCAGTGAGACGTCAAATAAGTGAAAACCAACCTCTTTTCCTTATCGATACAAGCCGTAAGCTCGAACATTGGACCAACCAAGTGAACACCACTGTCGGGATCAGCGTTTGCAAATCGCTGTTTAGATGCTTGAAAGAAATTGGAAAATGGTTTGACATATTTGACACCTTGAAGAGGAGACGATGTTTCTTCCGCGGCGATGTCCATGGAAAACGACTGTGCAACAAATTTTTGGTGCAAAAACTTGAAATGAAAGAACAGGGTAAAGCTACTATTGAGGCTTCATTTTTCGAGTAAAGGTGGAAATGATTTAGCACGCACAACAATTATGAAAAGAGAAAATCAAATTGACTTCTTCAGAAATGTGAACAGAAGATTATGGATGCACCCACAGAGGTTCCCTATTACCGCTTATTTACCAAAATTCAACACCACTTCTAAACTCCCGGATATTAATCTTCGCGCAACATATCAAACAATAATTTTGGTTCGATTCAATTTGGCGTTGTAAATGTAGGCCCGGTTCCAAAAATGTCATGACCTAAAGAATTTGTAACTAAATAATTTATACACTTTAAGTTGCCAGTTTATTCATTTCAAGGCTTTGTTGGAAATTCGGACAGATGTTCTCAGGTTATGTGTTGATGATTTTCGCAAACAACAATTTATCAATTGTTATGTATGGTTAATAAACTTATTTAATTATGTTAAATTAAATCCTTTTACGTAAATTTTGTTGCACAAATTTTATTACTGTACGAAAACAGGTTTATCATAAAATACCACCATGTATTGCTGTTTAAGAGGCTACGAGTCTAACTGATTCCTCACTTTTCACCATGTCGTTAAATAGCCTTTCACAATTCTGTCAGTATATCCCTACGATTGTTCTAAGATAAAGAGTAGCAATCAATGCAAAAATATTTTAGGCTACCAGTGTAGCAAACCATAACATAATTGAAAGTAAACATCACAGAAGCGTCAGTCAGATTGTGCTACAAAGAGCTCGCAATAAATCCATGCATTTTTTCTTGTTTCTAAAGGCTATTGGCCTTAACTGCATAAAATAAAAACTAAAAATCACGCGGTTTTTACAAACATCAATATTTCTTCAGACACTTTCGCCTCAGACACACGCATGCACACATAGCTAGAAAAAACGGTACGTTGTGAGCTGTAAAAAGCAATTTTTGTCGGCTCAAGTCACCAAAAAGTGAACTCGCTAATGTAATGCAAACACACAATGTCTCCATGCCAGCTTCTACTGGAAAAATAACACGAAAACCCCACCTTGTCTGATTGCCAGATTAATGAATCAGTCTTGGTCCAGTAAACCTTACCAACTGCAAAAATACCGATGCAAATAGACTAAACTTAAAGTCAAGTTTTTCCGAGTACATAGATAAAAAAGAGACGAGAACGTGCGGTCAGGTGGGAATGGTTTCGACAGGGTGGCAACTTCCAAGGCAAGCCTTCTTATGTATGTAGAATAAGCGTCTACCGACAGGGAGGAAGTTCTAAGAGTGTGTAGGTTAGGCTGAAAAATCTAATGAACTTACGCGCTTCCAATTCACCCACAATGGGAATGAAATTGGAATAAAGTGACGCGAATTTACGACTAGATTATTTTGACGATTTCTACATCATCATCCGTTCTACGAATGATAGCAATAACAGGGTAGACAGACTTTAAATTGCGTCAATGTGCAAATTCTTATTGGCAATCTTTTTGAAATGCCAAGTTGCTGGTTGCTACAAAGCTTTTGACAGTTTGGCGATGCACTATGACGATAAGGCGATAGTCGTCGCTTATCTCTGCTAAACATATCTCCGAACGAACGACCATGATTAGGCGATCGGTTTTGATGCTCTACACGTACCGGCACAGTTACGAGTCGCACATGTTTACCTCGGCCTCTTGACGTATCTGATAATATTCCATGATTTCAACAATATATTCAAAATCCTCAAAGTATTTGATTTTGCACTTTGTTAATTTTTCTTTTGTGGGTCTCAAGTCAAATTTGCCCCTGCAGTTACATGGTTGCAGTAGCACGGGCTTCACTACAGGCGTTGTGAATCGCGGTAATTTCCAAGTGTCAACATATTTTCGGGTATTTTGTTCCCCGAGATTACTGAAATTCGCCTGCTCTAAGTTGAGCGACTCCAACCTTTCGTTGTAATTAACGTGAGTACTTATTACCGAGTATCCTTGCAAATATTAACAAATTCGTGCGATTATCTTATGAAATTATTTAGTCCTTTTAACATTGATGCTAAGATAATAATTTCTACTTGCGGTCATGAATTCCTGTGTTTGCTTGTAGTTAGCATTAATGTGAGTTTTATTATGCTCAAACAAGGCACAATCAGATGGACTGCATCAAATATTACATTTGCCACATTATCATTGAATATTCCTTAATTGTACACGTTTAACGAAGTCCCGTCTTTAATTTACTCACAGGACAACTGGTGCTCTTGTTGACAGCACTTTGAAATAGACAATAGCTTAAAACGTGCAAAAATTTTATGATTTCGGATTGCTTACCTTATTCATTTATTTCTGTGAATCTATCCGACCTCACAAAAAACTAATTATTTACTTTGACATATTGCAGATAACAACTCTCGCACCCACCATCCACCGAAGTCATTCAAACATGCTGCATCTTCCATTGTATGGATACTTCACCTTTATGTTTATCTCCTGCCATTCAAATTCCGCGACAGAGGAATGAAAGGGTTCATTGCGTCCTGCTCCGACACTTAAATTTCCTAAATTTTACATAATTTCAGAACCAAAAAGATAAAGACTGAATTTGATTTATCAGTGTTTCTCAATATAAGTGAATAATGAGTTAACTTCATAAGAAAGAAATAATTTTAATTCTTACACATTTTCATGTTTCACTTCGAAAAAAAACTCGCTGTCACAAGAGATTTAGAAATAGGTTTTCATTTAAATAATTATTTGTAAGAATTTAAGCCTAATTCACATTTTTAATTACTGATTTAAAAAAATGTTAAAAATTAAAATCCTAATAGACTACAAACTTAAATTTTGTGTCATTTTTGGCAAGATCCCGACTTTTGTGCAAGTACAAACTTCCTTTAATTGAAGGAAGAAATCGGAGAAATTTACTCTCGGGGAGCTAATGGGAGAAGTGAATGTTAGGGTGTTTTGTGGGAACATCCAAACAATTGTAGTTAAGCATATGTCATACGAGACAGTATATTTCAGACTCCGAAATCCATATCAAAGAAGTACTGGTGGACGGTGACGTTTCGTGCATTTGATAAAATAGGTTGACTTATTTGTCTTCGTGGGTGTTTGGCAAACCATGTACAAAATTGCATGCTTAGAGGACTGTTTGATGTCCTTAAAGTATATGTAAACGAAATGTAGTTAAAAAGAGAGAGTGGGAATTATAGAGTTTTAAATTGGAAGAATGCAAGGTCTGAAATTACGTAATCTCGACCCCATACCTTGTAATTTTACATGAGTCTTGATTATTAAATATTTAATTTTGATTTGACAATGTTAATAAGTAAACATAAAATAATTTAATTATTTTGTGGACTTGACATAGTTGATGGTTTTTTTGCTGGGCTAGTTCCGTAGTAATTTGTAACGTTGAAGTTTTAAACATTTGTGATAAGAACCCATGTGTTGTCCAACCATAGAAAATTTGGTCTAACCGCATTAAGCCAGACTAATTAACTATTGAATTGGTGGGCACATGCTTTTCGTTGGTTTTTGACCGCACCGTGAAGAAATATTGAATTTGCTCCAATCATGGAAGGGTTAAAACAAGCTAAAAAGCAGTTTATTTTAAACAAATCAGTCTCTGAGGCTGAGAAGAGAAGGATTAATTTGGCCCGAACGGAATGCAATACAATGCTTCCCTTTGCTGATAGAGGTTCATGTTCTCGTGACCCTTTTATGACTTGCAATACTCAGCCAAATACTTCAATGGAGTATCGAGATTTAAATCAACGCAGTCCACATTGGGTAATGTTAAAGACTAGGTTGCGAATTTGACTAATATAGGATTTGTGTTCAAGTGGTGGCTCTGATTCTGCCCCTTGTGAAGTACAGGTAGGATCTCGAGGTTCTCACGAGAAAATGCCTAAAGATAATGTTATTCTTGGAAAGCTGCGTGGTAAGAAATAAATTGATTCATTTTACAGATAGGCATTTTGTGCTATGATTTAGACAAGCATTTTCCAAATGATTACCGACTATCCAATGCACTACCTCAGATGGTGAGTTGATAATTTCTGTTCAGAGCAAAATAGCCTTTTTCCTGGTCTGTTGATAAATCCGATGAACACAAGACAGCACTTAGTTACTTGTACAAGTCTACTGCTCAGTTGTAAGTTACGTTACACAAAACGGAATTCGCCCATCTTAAATAGGGCATTTGAAGCTATTTCTTCTGACTCAAGCCTCTGTTCCGGACTGATTAATCCACACCTAAAACCAAATGGACCGTCGGAACCCTTCGTAATGTCAAAATACCCCCAAAAGGTAAATTAATATTAAGAACTTTGTTACTTCTCTTAGTGCATTTTTGAAGCTGGAGATATTTGATTGTTCATGCTTTGCGTTCTAGCTGAACTGGTTATTTAGTGTACTTTGGTTATTCTTTTAGAAGAAATACTTCACAGCTCTGAACAGTTTTGTAGAAAGAGCAATTAGTTTTTATAAATCGCTGTTTTTAGGCTACTGTCACTAAAAAACTCAAATGATTCGTTAACCAAAGTATTTGGCTACTGATTATAGCTTGGGTAGCGCCTAGAAACCCCATGGAGGTCTTTTGAGTACCTCACTTACTAGTTAGAGTGAAAATAACCGACACGATTTATGTGAATGCCAAAGACCTATGCTATAGTATTAAAAAAACTTGCAAAGAAATTATGGTTGTAAAATACTAAATTTGGAGAACAGGGAGCTTGCTTCGTACCTTGCAACGCACTGGAATTAACGTGGATTGGCGCTTTTACAAATTCAACCGGAACAGACGCTAGAGCTCAGGCATAGTTAAATTGAATTTTTTTAAGGAATATCACTTTGTGCTTTATCAATCGCACGTGTAAAATTTTCTACAATATTTTGGATCCATCACGTCATCCAATCAGATGGCAATTTTGAGTCCAGAGTCGTGTTATTTTTTAAAAAATGGACTTTTCTTTTGCGAGATCAAAATTTTTGGGAAAATAATTGCACAAATATATTTTCCATAGTCAAATCATAAATCAGGTTCCATTGATTCAATGTTTAAGTATTCATGATTGTCCCTGTAAGTAAAAGAAACATTTGTTGAAACGCTACGGGTCACCTGTGTTCCAGTACTTTGCCATGAAGTAATAAAGTAATATTACTTTCATCAAAAATATGATGTTTTTTTAATCAAGGAATTTGTCTGTATTTGTTGATATATTTTGTAAGTGCAAATCTATTTGCAACCTGCATTTTCTGTGTTATTTCGTTACTGACACTTATTCTTGCATTTAGGAAGTTAGTATATCTTTCATTATTAAATAAAAGTACAGAGCATATCCGATTTCGGAAAAAAAAACAAAAACAACTTAATAAATTTTATTTAAACAGACAAGGCTTATTACCAACAACCATTTGTCATTAGGGGTACTTAAATTTGTACATGCTCGTAACATACCATTTAATGAGTCAGAAAATGCAGACCATTGTTTTGTACCTTTTAGTCTGCTCAGTGCGATGCTGAGAGGTATGACAAGGCAAAATCTACGAAATTTTGCGCGTTTGTTTCACTGTTTATGCATCTTCATTCACAACTATAACTTTTTTGCCATTTTTGCATTATGGATTATAAAGTGAAAATAATGCTATGAAGCATTTCTGTACAGTAGTTTTGCAAGTAGCATTGCGGAAATTTGTAAACTTATGTTTAACAAATGCCCGCATTTACCGGCAAAGTCTGTAAATGAATGATTGTGTATTCAACGGGACTGATTTTCATCCATTATTATCCCATTTCGGTGGCGATTCGGTGCCTCGCTCATTTTATGGTAAATATTTTCGAAATCCACTAGATTGGGTTCGTAGTGCTACAATTATTCTCAGAAGTTGAAAACTATGAGACATTAAAAAGTTCTATTGCTGTTTTTACTAGCTTTGGGGGCATTATATTATTAAATTAAGTTGACTTTAGTGTTTTTTAGCAAGCTTGAATAATTTTGCGTGGGAGTATCAGTAGCAACTTTTGTTGTTGTTGTTGTTGTTTTAGAGGTCGCGTTGAGTCCAAAGAAATTTGACACAATTTCCCAGGTCGCTTAAGCGGATTAAACCAGAGCAGCACACTTTGAAAAGCGCCAAGTTTAAGGCACCATCAAGATGGGTGTTGGATACTTGAAAGAAGTATCATTGTTATCTCGTGACTGTACATTCATTCCCCTTGATGACACAAAGCCATTGTTTTCTCGTGCACTATTGCAAGTACTTCACCATTTAATCCGTTAACAAACTCATAAGCAATAAAATATACTATATCAGATGATTAAATTCTAATGTGAATAAATATGTGCGTCTCAGATACTGGTAAACAAAATTTACCAGCTTTCACTACCGTACCAATATTCGGTGTAAGTGACCGTCCAGATACAGCTGAAGAGTTATCATCTTTCGACCAACCATTCAAGTGATCGTCAACGTTCCTACACCATACGACGGATCAGCTAAAACTAGTTCCCCTGTCTGGTTTATATTATTTCCGCTCTTGTTAAACCATTGTGCACTAAAGCTGCTTTTAAGAAAATGTACATACATGGTAGGACTGGGACTACGAAAACACTGGTGTCCAGTGACGAACTTCAGATGGCTAGTAGAAAATAAACAAATAGCATTCAACAAAAAGTAAAAGTGTCGGTCCGCTAATGTATGACGATAGTGATGATGCAGTCGCCGTCGTAGGGACGTCTAACGACCGACTTTCAGGACTATTCAAGCTCTGAAATCTGTATTATGCAATTAAACTTGCTGTTTTAGTTAATGATTTAAAACGACGCGATCTGAGTAGCGCGCGTGTCAGGTCGCGTCGCCATCAGCGACATCGCATGTGTCCTTGAGGTCATGGACGAATAAAAGTAGGTCACTGTCGGTCCCTAGTAGATGATTCGATGACAGCAGGGTTGGGACGTGAGAGACCGAACTACTGATTGTAAAACTGATATATTACACAAAACTTTGCTTTAGGTTTCTTTGAATTTATTTTTTTACAAAAAAAGACAAGTAGTTTGCGGCATGGGATTAATCGAATTATCCACTTCACATAAGGGCGCCAACTGGTTCGCATAATCAAAAGACAATTCCTCCTCTTATTTCAGAATGGGGTGCCCACCTGATGCCCGTCAAAAGCAACGCCGTGCTAATTTCAATCGGACTACGTCTAGTTCCCACAGACATTTGCAGGCTCTTTGAATCGTGCTTTCGGAAATACCATGGTGGGCTGTGATACTGGCAATCTTCGCGGACTGTACCATACACGACATAAAAATGGCAAGCGCCATGCACTCAATCAAATTGCATAAGTACGGTGAGGGGAGGTGAGCCGTTTTGGGTCAATCGGCTGGCAAATATTTTTGGTGTTAATTCAAAACTACCTCAGATAGAACAATTTCGCTTTAAGAAGCGCCTGAGCTATGGCAGACAATGCATTTAGACAGTTTCAAACAACGTGATCGCTTTGCTCTTATTTGTATCAAAATCACATTAAAAAATACAAATCTTTGCACATGCAAAAGCGCACACACCCCAGCTAGCTGTTCGTTCCAATCCAAAATTGGGGGAAAAACTGAAAGAAGTGGGACGTTATGTGTGCCCCTGGATCACACGGGAAATCAGGGAACCCAAAGCTTTAGGTAAGCAAAAAAGTGATGGATCGCGTAGACACAGAACCATTGTCAAGTTAGTAGATAGATACATGACCCGAGGGCTGAGCCAAAAAGCCCGATTGAGAAGACAATTATGAGGCTTAGGCAGATATACTGGTTCCTTCGCAGACGTTTACTTAGCACTGTTTCATCGTCTTCCTGACTCTTCTCCTCAAATCCACCCGGGGGAACATTCTTCCGCATCGCCCTGGTTAATCGAGCATTCCGAAGTTGGCGTTGCCACCGTTGAAAAGTGGAATTTTGATAGCGGAACTGCGGCTGTGTCGAGTGGTTGTGGGATATCTTAGGGGTGTATTTCCAAGAATCAAAGTCTCCGTCCTCCTGAGGCCAGCTATCATTTTCATCGTCAACCAATTCAGAATGGACATCGTCGTCATAGCAATCACAGTCTACATCAGATTGTCGCCTATTACGTCGACAACCTGGTCGAACAGCCCACGGGTTCACTGACACATTAGCATGAATTTCCGTAATCATACATTTTACAAGCCTAATATCTTCGGCCAACTTTTCAAAACACTCGGTGTCCGATTCTATAATGCGTTTTTTGTGTTCGCCACATGCCAAAAGAATTGGAGGATCCAGTTTCTTCTTCCCCTCATTCCATTGCTTCCCAGAAGATTTCTCTAAGGAGCCTGAGGAAGCAGTGGTGAGTGTTGCAAACTTTCGGGATAAAATGCACCGTCTTAATTTTCCCTTGGTATTGAGGGCCTTATTGGATGTCCGAGGATCCTGCTGAGAAATACCTGAAGGGTAATTGGCGACGCAAGGGTGTTCACTGGAGTGGTTTTCTTGCTCAGCACTGGGAGTTTGACCATAACTAATCCGAGAAGCGACTTCTAATTCTATTCCCGAAAGAGAGTCATTTGCGTACGTGTTCCGCTCATCTCGATGTAATTGCGATAAAATCTGAGAACGCTTTTTTCGAGGTCTCTCTACCTCAGCAAGCCCAGAATAGATAAAGGTTTGGGGAGGAGCAACCAAGGAACTGGTAAGGGACCTGCCAATATTGAGAGAAAAACATTGAAATAATTGGGCGGTTCGAAGCAACTGACCGATGAAAAATTCGAGGCATGTACAGTGTAGAAAGAAAAGCCGATAATAATCCTCTAGATTAGATTTCCGACTTCCACGCTGGGACAAGTGAGACAAATCGGAATTTTGTAATGGCAAGTTATCTGGAATACTCCTAAGAACCATGCCCATTTTGGTGATGATGGGTAAAAGGCTGTCCTGACACTTGCGGGCATAATTCACGCTTCGACGCCGGACAACCTCTGACTTCGCCCTCAACTTCCGACAGTCGCATCGAGTGCCTAGGCGAGCCACCAACATCGAATAGAGTGCTATATAGTGGGAGAATGAGAGAAGCCATCCGTAAATGAGCACAGGTGGGATAACAGACCCCAATTTAGCACTGGAACGTCGTCCGTGCGTACCTGACGACGATCCAGGAGCTTGAAGATCACAACCTTTTATGTGAACCTCCTCCACTTCGTCATCCGAAGGAGGCAAGGCTGTGGACGAAGGATATCGTGGATTGGAATCTGGCATTCTCGCAATCGGACTCACAACTACGCGGCCACTGCTGGCTTCAACCCCCGCAAACTTTGCTCTCCGTATTCCTCATGTGCGGGTGCTTGCGAGGAATGTGCCAGAAAGGAATGAGAGCGAGAGATTCTGCGAAAGATGGGGGCGATACCTACGTGTGCGCGAGAGCGAGATAGCCTCTGGCTGGCTTGTGTCCCAATCAATGGGGAACGCGCATGCTGCATTACTTTAACACACTGGCCTGTCCGTCTATCTCTCACTGCCGGCCAATCATAACGCACCGACGGGGTGTGCGCGTGCAGACGTACAAGAAATGCTTTAAATTGTGTACCCTGCTGTTTTGCGTCAAATTCATGAACATATCCCTGAGGCAAACTCGCGGAGCTGTTTCAATAGCTGCGCACCCGTATGTTCGTATGATGTTAATAGGCAGTTATTGCTCCCAACAGCACAGTTTCGGTTCCCGCCTAACCATCGGCGCGGGGAACCGGGCACATGCACGCGCTAACCGCGTCCTCACAGACAGTGCAGTGGACGAGGGGGATGAGCGACTTTTGGGAACTTGAGGTGTAGCTGATTTTTGCTAATATGTTATTGTGTCTCTAATATGAGCTCAAAAGCTGATTTTGGGGCCAAAAGAGAACCTTCATTTAATTATTTGCCTACATCATTTGCACACCCAGTGCAAACACTTTACCTTCATTGTGAACCGGTTCGCAGTGCGATATTTTGCAACTTGAAGGCTCGTTGACCCAGAGGCCAAAACCCCGTATTTACAATGCGAACTACTCTTCGCACCAGAAGAAACAAACAGCACACCGGTCAAAACCAACGCCCAACAACAAGCGATACCTGGATGTGCCTATACAAGCTCTTCTTTTCAATTAGACGTCATGGTAAAACATAAGCAAGCTCGAATATCAATATATGTTGATTCTATGAAGTCGATTCGATGTGAACCACGCAAACATACAGACCTTGGTCAGACATAAATGAGCACGTCCTCGTTGTCAAACGATGGTCATTGAGCTGGGTGCAAAATGACGCCGAGTCATCGGACATCCTACCTTTTATTATCAATCCAATCCAGAAATCACCCACATAAAGTCTTAAAACGACAGATCTTCCCCAACTGAAGTGATCTACCTAGAGGAGTCAATGACATGTAGAAATTGTAAATGTCGATATTTTCACTGGCTATACCTGCTTTTAGGTATTTGGATGGAGGTCGCACATACTTGTGATAAAATGCACTCCCTGCTAACTACCGTTTTGCAATTGTTTAGGTGTTACAGAAAAATCAATTGTAGTTCTTTTCTCTCTTCCCACATTACCGAGTTCGCGGCCGGTTGTTCGTCTGTTTAAGAACGGAACACCTGGAGTTGATGCGGCGACGTTTACTTACCTACTTGTCTCCACCCTACAATTAACACTTCATTTCTTGCTTGACAAACCCCACTAGCTGGTTTTAATATTTACCTCTATAGCCATAATATAGAACGACATGAGAATAGTGGGGCGATTTTAACTTAACTGATAAAATAATATTTGAAAGCGGACAACCTGGTACTTCGATTCACCTCGCAGATGTCGCACAGGGCGATCCGCTCCTTTTAATCACCTTTATGTCATCAAAGAATTTTAATAAACCAACCTCCCATCACCAACAAGGCACGACTCATCGTTGGTTGAGCAAGAAGTCTGAAAACTTGGGAGCTACATGACGTTTTTTTTGGTTTTAGCGACCTGTATCAATAATTCCTCAATCGGGACCAAATCACCAAATAATTCATGTCAACTACCTGTTCCAACACTGTCTCGTAAAATATGAGACCACAAACTGATCAACGAGCTCGATAACTTGGTGGCGCATCAAATAAGCAAGAAAATCGGCAAATCATATTTCCCATTCGAAGCGCTGTCCAATGAAAACGCCTACGTTCAAACAAATCAACGCCGAGTTAAGAAATGGCAGAAAATACTGCGGCCGAGGTGCACTTGACCAACATGGACAGACGCTAAAAATAAATTGCTCTCGTGGGATTAAAGATGCATCGCGCACCACAAGCTGTTGCCACAATACCCATGTTACCAAAAACTGCTAATTGGGCGTAGCGGTTATTTGAGCTGAAGGACGAAACCAACTGAAAAGTAGCCAAGCTGACGAAAGCTATAAAACCGTGGCGACTGCAGATGGTCTATCGCGTTTGGGCAGAACTTCCTCGCCGAGATGACAGCACCTTGAACAAGAACATAGATCACTGACTAAGAGCATTTTTGGGCATTATTTGAAAGCAAACTCAATCAAACGCTTGAGACGCCAAGTCTGGTTTTAATTTAAGCACAGAAATTGTGCGGATACATTTTATTTCTTTAAAAAAAATGCACAACTTGGATAACATAGGTGAGGGACTTCATTTGCTAACAGATGTCAACGTTGTGTAATAGTCCTTCATAAGAGATTCCAATTCATCATGCATCTAAAGTGAGAAAAAAATATGCAATGAGGAAATTTAGGGTGCAGAAGACGAATATTGAGAGGGCCTTTGAACAGGTGAATTATCCTAGAGTCTGTGTACCAAAAAGAGCCCATTTTGTAATGAATAACCAAAAGCCAGGAAAGCTAAGTGCTTTCAGAATTCAAACAAAATTATGACAAGAAAGTGGCAAAGTAGCATATTAAAAATGTTCCCCCATTTTAGAATTCCGAACCATCTATATTGGTAGTGATACAAAGTAAGTGCAACAGTTAGCTTCAAGCTACATAAAAAAGCGCAATGGCATTAGAACAAGGGTCATGCTAATCAGATAAGTCAATTCTGTAGTAACTTGTCACATTATCGTGAAGTCAAAGGTCACTGGGATAAAAGTGCAGACATGAACACGTGTGCACCCCGTCAAATTTTCACCTCGAGTCTATCAACCGACTTCGTAATTCACGTTAACCGGGACAAAGAGAAAAAATAATCTAACGGAGTCTCTCCTCTGAAATACTCGGTACCGTAACGTTTCGAAACGTTGACCTATCACCACCATCGAATTGAGTTCCCTCCTGATACTTGAGCGTAGTTTGTTTTTTGGTGGCAGACATCACAAAATAAAAAAACCATGTATTTCAGACCTACTGACACACGGAACAGTCTGTTGTAGTAGACGCAAAGTAGTATTAGGTCGATAATTTATGCGACAAAAACATGGAGTAACCATCGAAAGTCATTACTGCTAGAACCGCGACTGCGTGCCAAAATGTGAGTGCAAGGGTGGTTATGAAAGTAATGAATGCAAGATCGTTGATCGCGACTTGAACACGAGCTTACGGAGGAGAATGGCACTGAGGTGCGCGAGACGGAAGCAAGGGCATCCAGAAGACGCACAAGGAGACCGTGCGGAAGATAAACTGACATCGAAGAAGCACATTCACTGAGAGGGCTTTGACTCATCTTTAGCTGGTGAAGGTTAGCCTAAACAGTGCATGAAGGAAACATTTGAAGTTTTCAAATTTGGGCAAAGAACAAGGCTTTTACATACTACATAAAACGGCATGAAATCTTGTCTCAAATGCGCTAATGTGAATAAGACAGAAAAAGGCAAGCAAAATTGTTACCTTATTTTCTAAATTATGGAAAAAATTGAAATTATCATACTATCGACTTCTAATTTGATCCGCCTTTTGTTTAATCGAACAACTAAAATTGGTTCTAAGCGCAGTGCCTCATGCTCGAAATATAATTAGATGGCAGGAACAGGTACCCAATCGACCCCTCTTAAATGTACACGCTATTACCACAAGCGAAGCTTGGAACATCTCAGTGTTTATAAGCATTCGGTTGGAGTGACCAATCATTAATGAGCCAATATGACGGACGCCATCACTGATCCGCCTGATAAGTTAGGACTTAACAGATTACTAGCTTTTAGAAACTAGGAATGCATATTTGAGCCAATGCGTCAAGATAAGCTCTGTTGTGACGCCAACCTCCCGAGATATGCAAGAAAAGTCCCCAGAAGTGTGCACGATGATCACGGTCTGCGACCAGAATCACACATATTTGGCTGGAACACAAAGTGACGTTCCACACGAAACAACTTTTTCGGACCGCAATAAACATTTCGTGGCACTAGTACACAGCAAGCAGTAACTCTCCACTTTTAATGCACGCTTGCAAAGACTATTGACAGGTCACTTTCCGAGGCACTTCAGAAAAAGCACAGTTGTCCTTCCATGAATGCTAGTCAAGGACATAAGCGAAAGGCTTTTTGCACCAGCAACAACAATTTCCACTTCGACTGAAGGCTAAATCATAGCGCAGAATTCAACAGCACTTGAAGGTGGTCCTGCCAAATTTTACACTGAAGATCAGCTTGGGCAATACGTCAATGCAGAAGGTAGTGACTTTAGAAAGAAAAAAAATTCACAAAAAACGTTGCACATTAGCGCCACATACAACCGTACCAAGATATTTCGAGTTATCGTTAGTGTTGGGGAGCCACGATTCACGATTGTTACGGCAAGTTGCTTGGGACCAAGTTGTGCTCAAAAAGCCACTTGGGCATTCGGGGTAATTCACTCCTTCCTACAGCTCGCTGCAGCAAAATTACGGCAATTGTGGTGTCTGTAACACTTTACATGGTACTTTTCTATACTCTCTTACTGGTAGCCTTGGTTTCTAGAGCCACTTTTCCGCTCCTTGTTGATTTTTGTGCTCTAGCTCTATCGCCAGACGGTACCTCAAGTGTCAATCACTCAAGATACAGAGCGGTACAAATTGGTTGTTACCTCCTGCGCATGTTTAACTGTTGCTTATTGTTTATTTTGATGTCTTTTACCCAGACAATAGAAGCCAAATTTGCACGAACAAAGTGCACATTAGTTACTTAAGTAGCTGAGCATGAGCGCTAGCATTGGCAGCAATGGAGGCGGGAATTAAAGAGGTGTGGTTCGCGGAGTTGTTTTCAATACAAGCGTGAAATGGCATGGTAGAAAATTATGTAAGCCAAGTCGAATTCGCAAGCAATCCTTATTATAATACCATTTCCAATATAATCAAGGGAATTTGTATCAGTGCTCGTGTGCGCATTTCGTACTATAAAAATCCTGACTTTAATGACCGAAAGCGCACCTTCTTGAGGAGGGCTGCGCACTGACCAGTCTCTGGGCCGACAGCAGCCGATAGCATAGAAGTGGCCAAACGACAGGCGTCGCGCAGTCTGTTGTGCTGCAGAAAAAGTCGCAAGAGGGGCACCACTGGACCGGGAGCCTCACTCAGGAGGAGCCTTTGCATGAGCCAACCAGGAAGTTGGATTGAAGAGTGCTGACTGGGCGATCCGGAGAGTATTATTCGGCAGGCAAGCAAATCAAGATCCCATTTAGACCGTGGATGACTTTTGACTACATGAGAGTCCAAGGACGATAAAATGACTCTCAAAAGGGACCAATACAAATCGAGGAGATGACTGAAAAATTCAAAAGAAGTCGAACTAGACAGGAGTTAAAGTGCACGTGTAGTGTAAAGTCTCGGTAACCAGGATATCTCTTGGTTGAAATTGGTATAATTTAAAAGATGAGAATGGATCGAGAAACGCATAGGAACCAAAATAATGACACCGGATTATTTTTAATAGAGCCTAATGACTAAAGGATCACCCGTCGAATTCGGTAAAGGGAGTAGATTAATCGATGAGATGCTCTACAAGGTGAAGAACCGGGGAGATGGTGCGTAATACGCAGAGAACCGAGGTGAAATATGCCCCCTTAAAGTAGATGAGATTAATAAACAGGCAGAACATTTCAATGCATCCGGTTAATTGGGTCACGACTAGGTCGAAACCAATAATACAGACCTCTGAAAATGTGGAGGTGAGGTAACGTGATGAGATACTGACCTCGTTTGACTTTCCACCGTTATTGCTCCATCGAGATCTAGGTAATCCGACAGGGCAGCAACGGACTTTGCGACTAGTGCGCGTTCAACGCTCAGCAGCGAGGCACCATTAGACAGAGGCAGGAGGCAAGGGGCATTGGATAAGTTGCCATTATTAATTTGCAGGTGCTCTGTGAGCGCTGCGCAGCGAGAGGCCACTGTGGTAACCAATGCTGATGGGTCAAGGTCAAAGGATACCAAGAGGTGAAAGGCCTCCTAAGAAATCAGGAGTACAGCGAGGTAAAATCGACGAGTAGAAAATAATCCCGTATGACCATGGGGACACCTCAGAGTTAACCTTTAGCAATACTAATTCGGAAGTTTATCCATAGGATTTTTTGAAATAAATTGCAATCACCAAATGTTCAAACATCTTCCTAAAAAGTCACCACCAAGCTCATAAACAATAAACCTGAAGCCAGAAATTGAATGGCTTGTTGGGCGATTTTTGTGTTGCCAGTCAACTAGGATGAAAAAAAGGTTGGTTGACCCACCTCAAAGAGCGCAGTAGCGATGAGAGAAGAATAGAGCTCCTGCGGCGAAGTGGCTCCCACACGAAGCATGCCTTGCTGCCAGGACACTTGTGCTAGGCGGAGACGGGCTCGCACGGCCAAGTACTGGTGCTCAAGATCGGCCAGCCGTAGGACACGACGGCCCTCAGCACGGAATGGAGTGGTTTCGGGAACTGTGCCTTTACATTCACATTCGATTTCGTCATCATCGAATGCCCAAGACATGGCTTCAGTCTTATCGTCTGGCTGAAAAGTAGTAACATTAAATCTTTTTAGTAACCTATTTGAAGCCGAATGTAGGTGAAAGCAATCGTAAATATTTGAAGTGCGTGAACACAGCTATACCGAGCAAGCGATAGATGCTGCTTGTTCATTTGCGCGATCAGCCCAGCATATCACTGAATTTGCATATTACACTGGCGATTTTAACTTGACTGAATTATGACAAAATTCCGGTAACTGGGGGACGTGCCTAGCTAAAATAAATAATACAATTACCAATTACGGTTTTCTACTTCCAACTCTGAAGTTCTTGTGGTCACCATATTTAATCGAAAACTCCAACCGCTCTACTGTTCATCTTCGAGTTAACCGAGGGTCCAAAACGATAATATACACATAAACAATACCGATTCTTCTGCGACAAGTCCATCAACGAAGGCACCTTTGACATCTGGTATGACGAGCCATTGATCCTCCGACGGCAGCAACTCCAGTGCACTTATGCAAGCAGAGAGACAAAAAGCCTGTCTTTGGAGAACCGCCAAAACTCTAGAACCCGCGCCACACTGGCCGCCCTTCACTCGCCGAAACAGTGAGGGCAAAGTAAGTGCCAATTCCTCAGAGAGCCGCACTGCCTGTTCGAAGCAGACTTTCGCAGCAGGGTGGAATTTTAGGCGGCGGACGTAGTAAGCATAGAGGACATCGTAGAAGACGTTTTCATTCGCAGACTGCGGTGTCTGTCGACGAAATGTGGGCTTTGGCAGCACATCAGCTGCACGTGCCCTTGATTCAAGAGTTGATATCAACTGAAAGAGGTGATTCGGTTCGAAGTTACCACGTCGGGGTCACCAAATATGGCGTTAGCTTGGACAACCTTACAGCCCTGCTAGTTAATAGTCCGTAAAAAATCCGTGAATAAAGACAGACGACAAGGGCTACAAACCGCTCATTGGCGCCAGGAAAACCATGTGAGTCCGTGAGCATCCTTGTCAAGTGACTGATGACAGCAACCATTGAAAAAATATGGGTGAGCCATTGACACCAATCAGACTGCGAACAAGCTTTACTCACGCGCCTTTGGCGGCGGCCAACAACAGGCGGTCCTCTACAGGGGAACGCTAAACTGGAGGGGCCTATAGCAGATTGTATACATTTAGGCGTTCTACAAACGGTACGTTGTGAGCTGTAAAAAGCAATTTTTGTCGGCTCAAGTCACCAAAAAGTGAACTCGCTAATGTAATGCAAA
>UXSR01000654.1:0-22288 GCA_900604375.1 Mesocestoides corti
CTTGCTGATCGGTGTTTCAGTAGATCGTCCGATTTTAGTCGGTCTTTGTAGGATGGACAAGTTACGTAACCTCAGACGACATGAGTACGAACAAGGTCATGAGAACTGCCCTCTAGTTAAACAAAGACTTGATGCTCAAAAACCAGCTTGTTCTAGTCTTTCGAATGTGCTTCATCACATCGATTAAGCCGTAGATTTAAACCAATTTTATCAATCAGCCTTCCTTCTGTTACGTTTGTCCGTAACAATGGAGAAGACCACTCAAATAACGGTGCCAGATCCCTCGCTGAAAGCTAGAACCGACCTTCCCAGGCTAATACCAGAACAAGAACAGAGCTCGAGTAGAGAGCTTTATTCACGCCAGCCACGTGCAGGGAAGAAGTGAAATCGAAAGTAATTCGAAAACTAATTCAAGTCAAGGTTGACCTTGACTTGATAAAAGCGTAACAAAACAAATGTTAATAAATTAATGTAAATAAAATCAGAAACTGATCTTGGGGAATCGTGGATCCCCAACACCTTCTTAAGCCGTTTAGCCCCGCGAATGTCATCTATCTCAGGCTTACATCCACCCCTTCAATATTGAAGCCACTTAAACCATCCTTTTGACCCTTGAAAATTACTTTGCTTTTTACGTTTCATCATCCGCTTCGATGAAATATAACACCTGTTGCTTAATTTTTTCTATTTTAGCTTTGGTGTTCGATTTATCAATTTAAACATGGCCTTGTGCTTGTACAAAGCACAATCAAGCAGACTTAGATGTGCTTTTGACTCATTTTGTTTTGTTGGCGTTTGGTAGGAGTGATGTCAATTTCTGCCTCACGTTGACGTTTGGTTTCACAGACAATGGAAGTATGAGAAATATGCACAAAGAGAGGGTGACATGGTTAGGTATCACTGCACTTTGATATTGCTTTTGCATATAATCGGAAGCTAATCGTGTGAGTTATTTATAAATAACCCAATTAAGTAATCAACTCCAATAGCATTAGTTTATCTAGCCTATGGGTGATTTAGAGTAATACGTAGACCGACACTATTTTGCTTTAGACAGGAATAGCTTACAATTACACCTCCTACCACTTTGTCCTGTTACGAATAATGCTTGAGTCTCACAAGTAAGCAATTATTTAACTCTTTTTCCTAAGCTAATTTAAATCGAACAAAGTAAGCGATCACGTTATATCTAGACGTTGCTGCATGCATCCGAGCGATGGTGTGCTGAGCAGTTTTAGTCAGGAAACGGTGTATCAGGCTTTATCAGTGTATTAATGCATTCAGGCTCAAGTAAAAGGGTAGTTGTTATTTAGTAGATGCCCTTTCTCGGCGTTGATTTTCCCGGGTTGCTCGGGATCTACCTACAATATTTTAATCGCTATTCACTATGTTCCATTAAAAGTCCTTTGTGCTGCTGGCGGGCAAGCAGTGAAAGATATGTAATCAATCAATGCACAATTTGCTCATTTGACGCGAACGCTGGTAAATAGTCATTTGGATGACTTTCAACTGAGGTATAAGCTCTTGCTGCGTTTGTATTGTGCATTCATTCAGTAGACCTCGGAATTCCTCGTCTTCGAACTTTCAAGGATATGTGGGTCTTGGCTGGTCACTAAAATCGACACCGCCAGTTCTGAAACGTTGGTACCAAAAGTGTGTTTTATAAGGCACAAAGTTGTCACTGATGTCACTGCTAATGGATTCCCGTGCGTTGGAAGCCTTCTTTCCTTGATGGGCTGAAGTTGCACTTTATCAGTTGCCATCGTAGGCATTGCTGTTCTAATAGGTTATCTGAATCACGTAGAATTGCTATTCAGCGTTCTAAACATTATCTAAGCTCAAAAATATTTGCAAAGTAAAAGGCACGCACCTAGTAGATTTTGGGATTCCGTTAGTCAAACATGTTTCAAAAACATGTTTTGCTTTGACATTCCTGGATTTTGTTTGTTTGTTTTATATCCTGACTTATTTTGCCACACTTGGACCCAAGGATAGCTGAAGTCCTAGCAGGCTGATGATCCTGACGTTGTAGCCAAAGGTTAATAACATGTCCTCCGAATTTACTTATAGTTGACCTCATGTTAATAAGTATGTCGCATAGACACTTGTGCCGCAACTCACCACACCAAACATTTCTTGCCTAACGAATATCCACGTTGGGCGTATTTACCCAATATGTGTTTGTTCCACCACCCAAATGTTTCAGTCCCTCATTGTCAGTTTGGATTTTATCAACCTGTATTCGTGGTACAACAAATTACAGTGGGATACACGCTAATGAGGTCAAATTGCAAAAATGTTCATATTTATGAGAATTAGCGCAGTATCTGTAGTATGCCGCGCCAACATATTTGTTTTTTTTTCACTGAAAAACACTTTGTTTCCCTTTTTTTCATACCTTTATCAAAGTTACTTATTCAAACAGAATCTAAATTTACAAATTATGTTATTTTTAGACCCGACCAACTTGGTGATGGCAACTATGCTATTCATGACATGCGTTTAAAGCCTTTTTACAGTTTGAGCAGATTAGCATTCATGTAACCTATTCTCACTTGAATGGAATTCATTCTAGACCTAGTAATTAACACTGAAAAACGCTTATGTTTGCTTTTTGCCTTAGTAAAGGGCTGACTGCGTTTACACACATTTGTCTACTTTACCTCTATTGCTAAGTAGACGCTTCACATGATTCGTGATTTTGCGTTTAGCAATTTGCAGCACGTTCTTACTTTCTCAATATATTAAACGCAATTGACTATTCTAGCCCCAACTCATTTCATTAACCTAGCCCATTTTTAGTTACTGCTAGCGGTAATCCTTTTACATTTGCCAGATGTGAAAAACCAAATTTCACTTTGAGTTGACAACTTAGTACTAAAGCCACTTACACCATCCTTATGCGTCTTGTAAAAGGACATTGGTATGACCACTGTGTGTGTTATCAACAATTTTGCTAACATCGGCCGTAATCCAAGACGGTCAGACATGTCGGTGAAACCGCCATATGAAAACGTTAGTGTCGCTGTATTGACGACATCGTTGTCAGCCCAATCAATATTTTAACAAAAGCACATTTTTAAA
The DNA here is from genome assembly GCA_900604375.1 of Mesocestoides corti. NCBI lineage: Eukaryota > Metazoa > Platyhelminthes > Cestoda > Cyclophyllidea > Mesocestoididae > Mesocestoides > Mesocestoides corti. The sequence goes on from UXSR01000654.1 coordinate 3,085, forward strand.
CTTTTTGGATGGGCGTGTGTGTTTTTGTTCGCAAATCTGCAATTTCTGGAATGGGCCTCCACTCATTATTGCAAATGAGTTCCGTTCACTTGACTGATTGATCGATTACACGAACTGCTTAAGTGCTTGCTGTGAATCGTGTTTATTCACACCCCTTAATCCGGTCGCTCCGCCTCCGACACAGGGTTCCCCTTTTTCGCAGCGTGTCGTCAGCCGCACGAGTCCTCAACTCCCCTCTCATTCCCCAGGATATTTAACTTGAATTATCCTCACACTATGTTAGGGCATTTATGGCTCACACATTCGAGGTATAAATACACACGCGCAAACCCCGCACACCACCACGGCTTCGTTAAGTTCTCGAATAAACGATTGACTCGCTGTCCTTCCGCAGACTTCATCCGTGGTAGGTAGTTAGTGGTATATGGCGTCGCCACATGCTCAACGTCAAAAGCGACCGATTCAATTGGTTGGCATACTTCAGATGTAGGTAGTGATTCGGCAGGAATTCGCCAGTGGTGGTAGCATTTATTGCCAAATTTGGTATATCCAGGTTACCCAATTATTCGAGTCCATTTTAAATTTGTCTTTAATGTGAAATGGACACTGTGCATTTATCGATAAACATTCCACTGCTTAATCGAGGTGATGACGCCCATTTGAAAAACCGGAAAAATCTGTTTAGAGGTCCATACGAAATTAGCATCAAGTCTTTGTTTAACTAGAGGGCAGTTCTCATGCCCTTGTTCGTACTCAGGTCGTCTGAGGTTACGTAACTTGTCCATCCTACAAAGACCGACTAAAATCGGACGATCTACTGAAACACCGATCAGCAAGTCACACTATCAACCTGTCTGTGTAATCTCTGCACCAATCCACTAACCCTTTGTGATATTCAGCTTTAGGACGGTACAGACATTGTGAATGCTAAGTTGATATCAGCTGTTTCTTGAAAAGGAGCACTGCAGGTATCTTCACCTGTGCAAGTATGTAACAAGCAAACTATTTGAAGTCGTTGCAGTCGTGGGTGCTTGGTCGACTGTTTTACAGATTAACGCAAGACAATTCGGCAAATGTATGCGATGCGATGCTCAAATGTGCCGCATCTTCAAAATATCTGCTACTTTTTGCATCACGCTTGGGTTTCGAAATACAGCTTCCTGATGCTTTCACATGAAACTAAGCGATAGCAATAATTACAAATTTGAACCTACTTTATCACGTATATGTGGAGGCACAAAACTACAAATAACAAAATCTGAGAGTAAGAGCCAGTGTTAGAGCAAAAATAGATAAACGATATGACTAAAATCATATTTCATCCAAGTCAGTGAAGGGAAAGAAGTGTCGCGAGATGTGCTTGCCAAACAGTCGAGGTAAATGAAAGGGCAGGAGTGGCAGTCGTCGAGCCAACCAAAGCGGCCACAGATCGATAAGTGGTATCTGTCCACATCCCAAAATGTATGGCTGTAACACACACCCTGCCACGGAGTCGGACATGGCTGTTGACGAAAAACGAGATACCCCCATTGACGAGTAAATCTCAACTCGAGAGAACCAGGCAAACCAATTGGACACAAAGGCGGCCACAGTGAGGAATCGCAGATAACCTGGTTGCGGATAGACGTGCTCACCCACCGCTTGCTCCGCGTCCTCCTCTTGACGAGGAATGGGAACACGGTAGAAGGGGGAAAGGGCGTCAATCGGGGTCATCCACAGAATACCAGTCAGGTGAGCTTTTGGTTCCACGGAGTGTCGCAACAGATTGAGCAGTGGAGAAAGCGGTGATAAGGCCTGCAAATAAAAGCACTAGTATCTGCTTTTTAAGTTTTCAACTGAGGCGAAAAATGAAAATAAGCAGTTTAATTAGTGTTCGCTGGGACGCTATTGTGTCATTTAAATTGCGTACTGACAGGCGATGAATGTCCATACACGTACCCTTCTGGCTACATGCCTCGTGACACGCAGCGAATAAGGGCCTGTCGATGGGCCTGTCTTACCAATGCCATAACATGACACATTTCGAACGCTCAAATTAGATTAAACCCTGTTGACCACATTAGGTTGCAGGCCATCACTTTAATTTCAACGAGCAAATTTTGTGAATATGTTCATGACTAATAAATACAAAACCAGGTGTGAAAAAATCGAGAATATGGAGATTTAACAACCCACAATCGCTTGAAGCATTACCTACCATTGGATCGAGAAGAATGAGATTTCGCATTTGGGGGTTTTGTTCACAAAAATTGCAGACATCAGAAAACAGACGTCCGACGCTCGCTCGCCATGGCGGGATACGATTCTCATGCACAGACACATCAACATTCTGCTGTGGAGCAAATCGAAAAGGCCAACGTGTTTGACGAAAAAACCAATGCCACTGTGGCCGCATGTCCATGTTAATTACTTCTACCCACCAAAAGTATTTGTTTGTACTGTATCCACCTTTGCCCAAGTCATTCCAATCTGGATCTTCCTCTTTGTATGTTTCTGAAGACCTCGATGACTGCGTGTCCTCGTGAACATTGACCTGCTCATGGGCGGTAACTTCCTCAAATTCAACCTCACCAATGTTGCTTTGCACTCCATCACTGCCATCAAAATCACATGTTTTATGGTCTTCCAAAAGCGAATTTGCTTTTCCACTAGATTCCAACTTTTCCACATCCTCCTTCACTTCCACCTCATTCGCATCCACCTGCTTCAGTGTTTCCGCATCACGGTATTCTGCTATCTCTTTAATGGCCTCCTTCTCCTCTTCTTTTTCTTCTTCTTTGCCACTATCTTCCACTTCAAAACTGGTGTTGAAGTGAAAAGCCGTGTCATGGCTACCCACACTGTTTTCCACAGACGTGTTCTCAGTCCAACTTAGTCGTTGTCGTTCCTCACAAAACATCCCACTCAAGATGTCCCAAATACCTCCTCTGTCTACATGAGACCACGGACAAAAGTCGTCGGTCAATCCAGGCCCCATTAACATTTTTTTAGAAAAGAAGAAGGATAGTTTGGAGGAGGAAGTGGTGCTTGACTGATAGGAAAGGGGCTCGTGGTAAAAGAAATTGTACCACGGACAGAGACTCGATGTTTGTCTAGATTCAGGATGAGTTTTCATCGACTGTAACACATTGCCGTTAAACAGCGTGTTGTAAAGATCGCGAAATTTCACCCAATAAAAATTACCACCAAGGGGCTCGAAGAAGTAGAACACAGAGGGGGTATTGGCATTGGAACAATTTGCTGGATACCAAATAAGAATACGCTGGGTCTCAAAAAATGGACATATGTTGTCGCTTTCGTATGGTGGGGACAGTTGCGATTCGTTCTCTGAAGCAACGGTGAATCGAATGTTTGCAAACGAGAGAACATTGTCGTCAAACACGGCTGTATCACCTTTGATTTCTTCATTGTCGTCTTCCTGTAGAAAGAAACAGTAGAATCAGGTAGTGCGAAGACACTTCTTTAACCATACATGAAGCGGATTAACAGCAGGCTACGTGGAATAGTTATCACACGACGTCATTAACGTTAAGTGATTTAGACAAATATGAACTGAAACACTAATCGCAAATTGGTTTTATAACTGATCGCCAAGAAAACTGCGTGGATACTGGTGGAAACTGTCCACTGATTCCACATTTGGATGCAAATAAACAGCCACCAAACCAACGACTCACGTCACGTACTTTGTACGCAGAGGCAATGACGTCAAGGACATCGTCGTGCTCATCGTCTGATTCTTGTCCGACGTCCACACAAACCGCCTGCACCTCGCCATTCTTGCCGTCATCCTCTTCCTCGCCAACTGGAAGGCATCCATGGGCCTCTGCCCACTCGCATCATGCCTGGTTCGGCGCAAACCGTTGCCCATTCACCGGCAAACCTGCCAGCATTCGAATTGTCTTCTTCGCAAAAAGGTCTGGGTTTTTTAGGTTGGCGAACCTGTTGTTTGCCTCATTGAAATTCGGGTTGTTGATGAGGTAGAGAAGAGCTTTCACCACATCCAGAAGACTGTAACAGCTACATATTCAGACAACGCTTAAATCAGCTACATGCCTCAATGATATTGTAATGTAAAACAGGTCAGCCCTATTAGAATCCATGTATCCCAACACTAAACGTGTCAGCTTTTATGACAGTCACTCGGTTTCCTGCAAGACATTCCGAATTCTTTTCCTCTTGCAGCAATTAAGCGCCATATTGACAAGTCGTTACCAGGGTCGTGACAGGAGTTTGCGGTTGGTATTTAAAATATTTTATATGCCAACTGTTCCTACGTCATTGCAGGCAGAGACCTGCTTGTCCGCACTCGCGTGAACTGTGCTGAAAAGTGTTGGTGAGGAAAACAACAACCAGGACGTACCTAAGCCATTCATCGATAAGGTTTAGACAAATGCGTCCCGAAAAAGTGTCGATGTTCGGATGAAAGATCGGCGAACAGAACGTCAGTTCTGGATGCTCCCTTGGATAGGTAACGGGACATGTAATCTTGAATTTGCATTTTGAAAAAAAAACGAAATTAAAGACGTTACCTAACACTACATAACCGATGACGGATACGGTTCTAAAGTCTTAATGCTATCAATGTCTGCTGGGTCTCTAGTATTATTGCGCATGTCTTGCAGACTTTAAAATGATTTTGCTTTTCAAAAGCACTTTGGAGATTTCGATTGCGATTTTCAAACCCAACCAAGCAAACAAGATGTTGATGGTAAATTCAAGAAGGAAACCAGTTCACTCAGTCACGCAAAATGCATCGTCAGCCCTCAAAAGGACATGTAATCCTGCCCCTATTTCAACGCGGTTTCGTCAGTGTTAAAGGGGTTCACTTTACTGCGTCCTGTCATAGCACGGTCATCTACGAGCCCACATAAGATACATTTTACTCCACGAAAACATCCCTTTTGTGACAACGTTTAAGACAGGCTATCATTTTTCATTACTCAGCATTTTTTCTCTCAATTGTTCGCTCTACCAAACCAACATGTCTGGAGATATATATTTCGAATGTCAACAGGACTTTAGCCTCAGTATTTTCAAGGCTCTTTTATTACAGACTTTTTAGCGGGAAATAAGGCAGGCTGGCCACACTTGACACTATCCAAAAATTCTTAATAATCGCATTTCGTGTACTCACTTTCACAGTGAAGGCAGCATGTGCGTTGTAACCAGATTTAGGGTGCAGCGAGATCACCACTGACATTTCACTGACTGAGATTATTGAAGCCTGGCCATCGGTTGCCGTCTCAATCGTCCGGTACAGTTGGTATATATCCTTAAGATGTGAACGCTGAGTTATTGAACGCGACATCTGTGAAGGAAAACAGTTTAATTCATCCAGCATGCTGAGCAGGCAAGATCATGAACCCGGATGAAGGTCAACCTAGCAGGTCGTCCAAACATAATCGTGGAAGAGGATGTCAACTCGACACTTACTATGCCATTCTTACAGCTTAAATCATGGTGCTTAAGACAATTTCATCGCGGAAAGCCTGCTAATATATACAAATGGCTTCTTCGTATTACCGAAAATTATTGCCCCATGTATACCGAAGAAATTTTAATGTCATACCAACATACGGACATCGCTATTATTCTATGAATGTTTATTAAAAAGTCAGTATCTTCAAATATATTCGCCAATTACATTGTAGGAGCAGGTTATTCCATTGTTCAAGTATGTCACGGTGAAAATTTATATCACTGAAGTAAATACTGCCACACACGAATACCCAAGTGACAAACCACAACCACGGTAAAAATTTTACATAGGCCAGACTTGTTAACTGAGGCCAACTAACTATTCCAGTGTTGAAACTAAGCGTAAAACGGCATTTTCCTGCTCATTATCAAATAAATGAACATCGTTAGTGACACTCAGCTGCGTTCATTAGTCTCAGAAAGTAGTCCTCAGAATTTGTGCCATTCAAAAAACTTTAAAAGCCAAACAAAGATAAAAAACGTACACAAATACCTAGAGCAATATGATCTCTTTTACATTATTTACATTCCAGAAAAAAATTATTGATAGGACAATATACAATACAAGATATCGACACATTCAAATGCCAAATGTACATTTGCATTAAATTTAATATGCACGAGACAAAAAAATTTCCTAATACACTAAAACTTTGATAAATGATAAAGTAAGAACATATCATTATTTTAAACTAATACACAATCAAAATTACATTTCTAGTTAAAATCTTGCATAAAGCCTACTGCATTCATTAAATTACGAGGCAATAATCTGGCATTGTAGTAGAGTGCAAGATGGAATAACCCATCGCGCTCACTTGTTAAAAGCAAAAATTTCCGCATGTGGCGGTATTTTGTCAAGGCTAAAAAGTACAGTACACTATAACAATAACAGACCTGTGCAGAAAAAGGGATACTTTTAGGCTTCAAAAAAATATTAAGTAATTAAAAATTGTTTTTTTTTAATTTTTAACATCAAGAAACTTGAGCACTAGAGACTACAATCAGTAAAATAACTACGGGTACACATTTATATGTAAACATAATATGATAGTAAAATGATGCTTTGAACAATATTGCACACTTTCAGAGTTGATTTCTGGGTCTAAAGTGGAACTGATGCAAATGACAATAGAAACATTAAATTTTATGAGTTCGCTCCCAAAAGTAAACTCTTTACATTTTCACGAATCATATATGATTCTAATTTTAGTGTTTCGCCTTCATTATTTTTATGATTTAATCACCAATGTGTTGATTTCATTGTATGTAAATACAAATCTACACAAGCGACATCGTTGACTTGGGTTTTCTCATTGTAGTGCAATTTACGTGCAGATTTAGAATTCAATTTTGCTTGTCAAACTTAAGTAAAATTCTTTGTCGTTTGTATTCATTTAGAATTCACTAATTTCATTTGCTTTTTTGGATATCAAAATAAGTTAATTAATTACTGGTTAACTTCAGATAAAATTTGTATGGAAGTTTAATAATTTAAATATCACCTTTTGATCATCTCTCGGGAACGCAACGGAGCATTGAACCGAATGTATTTATATTCGAAGGAAAAATTATTTGTAAATTTAAATTATAAAAATAAGTGCCAACGAAAGGATAAATATTTAATAATCAAAAAGACCGCTAGTCCGTATCCGTAAGATTTGGATAATACAAAATGAACATCACTGAAAATGCTGACAATATAATTGCAGTTTCTTTAACCAACCTTGTTTTAACTAAAATGTGACATGGTCATCTTTATTTTTAGATTTTATCTTTTCATTCTATCACAAAACATTTTATGTACTATAAGTTTTTACCACAATTAATTCCGTCTGACTCAATTATTCATCAAAATTCCAAGTTCATTGCTTTCTTGAGATGGCAAAAACGATAAAGGGAAGCAAAAATGTGAGAACTTTAATAAATTTGTGTACTAAAAAAAGTGTAGCGATAGACACATTGCGAAGTATACTAGGCTAGGCTAGTCCACTTTAAACATATTAAGGCATTATACGCCACAGAATCCGATCCTTTTGAATTCTAATCTATAAAATCAACGTGAACGTTGCAAACAGATTTCGGGTGCGACGAGATCAACACAAACATTTAGTCGACTGCGACTATTAATATTCGACCTTCCGTTGATGTCTCAATCATCTTGCATAGTTGTTAAATTAACTAGGATATGAGAGATGAGTCATGAAGTCTAAAACTGCATCTAATAAAGACTTATGTTGCATACAGAAATGGAAAAGTTTTGGGTTTGTTCACTATTTTAATAAATGCTAAATGCTTTTAAATTGTTATGGACCCCAGCATGTAATCTCAAACCACGCCATGTCCATTGAATTAACTTTGGCCTGATTACTCTTCTCTGCTTCCCAAAGATTTAAAATAGACTTGATAGGAGGGAGACACAACCATTTATATCTAACCTCAACTTAGTTAATGTCGTTGTGTTGTGTGTGGCATATGCGCGTTTTTAATTAACACCTCAGGTGTGTGAATTAAATATGCGCTGACATTGAGACCTAGGTGTGAGGATAATCTAAAATAATTGGTTGATCTAATAAGAGGAAGTTGAGGATTAGTGCGACTGGCGACATGCTACGAAAAGGGGAACCCTTCACAGGAGACTGGAGTGAACGGGGTTACGAGTGTGAATCAACGCGATTTATAACAATCTCAGGTATTTTGCTCCTTTGTATTTGAAACAAACAAAGGGTGATAATTAAATCACAATACATATTGTTTTACAATTACACAGAAGAATAATAATACAGCATTGCGGTATAGGCAATAATGTCTAAAGCACCTAAATTCTTGCATCATATTTAATTCTTTGGTTCACTTTTAAGCATAGTATAGATTATACTTTGTACTTATACAAAAGTAGACCACGGTAGTTGCTAGAACCTGGAAGCTTTGGTTCATGGCTGACACCCACGTATCCGAATATTCCAAAATCTATGACGAGAATCTCAAATTCAATTTTATTAGACTATCAAAAAATTTAGTTAATGCCACATTACAGAATTGTAATTGTAATCCTTTTAACAAGAGATTACAATTAGTCAACAGTTAAAGTTATGACAAAAACCGGCCAGTGTGGAAAATCTACGATACCTGGAATTAAGTTGCGACGAATAGCATGACATTAGCTTAGAGAAAAAATATTCGAAATGCTTTTAAGGGTACAGCTAGTATTCGTGCTTTTAAAACGTGCAAAATAACCTAGTACACATGCGGTTAAAGCACAAGTTTTGGAGCTAAAGTGTATAACAATAAACGTATGGCTTTGCCAGTTGTAGGTCAAATAAACTTCCACGTTATATCTGTCTTCAACATTTTGGGACTTAAGTACTCAAAATTGAATTTCTATAAAATAAAAGCTTATAAATTGATGCTAAGCGGCAAAATCAGCGTCATAAATATGACAAAATGTTTTGTCACAATTTTGTACTGAGGCGTTCTACTTAAATTAAAAAGGGCCTTAGACTTGCAATTGAAAATAAATGTAATACAGTACAATTGGTGAGGTTGTTAACACTTAAACGAAGTATTACAGTAGACTATATTGTAAACTTTTTTGACTTGCTGCTGCGCATAACAAAGTCTGGAAATTCAACATTAGAAGACGAAAGTCAAGTGTGAATGAACTAATACTCAGGTTAGTGGACGTAGATATTACTGACGTTACCCCCCAGCTGTCAACAACTTTGCATGAAATTAATGTGATGTGTGCATTTTGTGAACCCAGTAGCCTACCTCTTCAGGCTTTACTTTTGTATTTCGATCACTTACCATGAAGAATTAATTTAGACCACACGTTTCATCGGTATTTTTTGTCTAAAATGGCCGTTACCACGTGCTAAAGTCGTTATTTAACATCAGTGAAACAAATATAATGCCCTAATGGATCATTTATTTTACCAACAAGAAAGTTAGATGCATTACCACATCAATTCAGGATAAATAATAAACTCATTATTTTATCAAGTTCGAATTAAATTGATATTTCTTTTAAACCGGGAAGTAGTTCTATATCGCATGCTGTTTCGTCGTTACAAACACGGTATTATTTAAGCAACACAATGCCTTTTCTAAATTCTCCGCAATTTAGTTTTCCTCTATTTTAAATTTTTGTCAGTAACTGTTGAATGCGGTTTTAAGAACAAGTTTGCCAAAGCAAATTATTTCGAGTTTCATCTATGTCATCTCTTGAAAAACATCAAATGTTTAAGACCAAATATATGGATGACACTCAGTTAGAATCAGAATTAAGAATGGTTAAGTCAGGATTAACATATAAATTTTACACACGGTTTATTAAAGAAGATTTTGCTTGAGAAATGCAATCGCGTTTTGTAATGGTGGGCATAAATAGGTATAGCCACTAAACCGAGATACCCTTACTGTTATTAAATATAAAAATCCCTCATGTTAGAAGGCAGTCATTTAATAAGATTTCCTGCAATACACTGGGTTAAACATGCTGATGGATTAGATGTTCTGTTCAAAGCGAAATGCTTAATGCCTTCCATAATTTGTCACCATTATTTTTCCTTTAAATTCAAATGCTAATTCAATACGGATTTAATATTTAGAACGATTCTGCGTTGATTTCCAGTCTCGCTGTTAAGAAAGATGCATGATAATTTAAAAAAATTAAGCAGTTTCCTCTGTTTCTGAATCAGAATAGGTTGACTGGATACCCTCATTCTCATACGCAAAAAAAATTAAAATGTATTCACTATTTACGTCACTTATCCAACTCCTCCATGGCCATTTTTAAGTGTTTTTCACCATCAGGGTTCTAATGAATTCCATGGTAGCAGTTCCTTATTCCCAAATAGATTGCATGGTAAATTTGCAAATTTAAGTACGAGAAATGCACAAGTTCCGAAATCACTGCCCTTAATGCATGTCAACGAAATCACATCCTGCGCAGTATTTATATTATTTAACACATAGAATTACTCATTTTAAAATTAACATGATGAGTTATTTTGTCTCAAGTGCGGAAAAAAATTCATTTTTCAACAAATCGGTCTATTGGAGCATCCTTTGTGTTCAACTACAACGAGGTCTCTTTTTAAGGTTAACCAATTGTTTTGAAAGTTTTGAAGACATTTATTAGCCTAGTACAACTTAAGATCACATATAATTAGAAAATACTTTGCATTTTTTACAATCGGGCAACATCTGTGAGAGATGATACTAAATGAAAAGTGCGCAATTTGTGCGATAAATATTGATACATGTATTACCCATACACATACACAACACGCTTTAGCATTAATGCAGATGATTGTGAAGCATTAATAGAAGCAATTTGCAGCGTGTTATTTTAAAATTTATTCTTTGAGCTAAACTTGCTTTGTGCATGCATGCAAAAGATAACTTTAAATTTGTGCAAGAATAACAACTCGACAAATTTCTTTAGTGAATCTGTGAATGGTGACTTAGTTCTTAGTTATGTCGTTGAATGATCACTTTAGTGGACAACTTAGTATGCTGTCTGCGTGACCGTATGTGAATTTGGTCACGTGCTAAATTACCGCGTGAGGCAAAAGGTTTGGGCAAAATTTTCTCAACAAATATTTTGACTTCTAAAGTTTTATTCCTATCCAACTATTTTAAAATATTCGTCACAAATAGAAAAACTACTCATCGAACAGTGACGCTTGCGTAGGTGTAAGGAAAACTTACATATCTTTAAATCAACAACTAAGTAAAACGACAATTAATATATATAAAAGCTACCTTAATAGACGTTGGAGCATTAAACCTTAATTGCTGGTCAGGTAACAATAGTTTTAATTTTGCCTTTTATGTGATACACAATATTTACTGGAGCTTAGTTAAAAAAAACCAAATAAAACCATTGAAAAAACCCGGAATTAAAATGTAAGTGCTACTGTGCGTGAATTGTAAACACAACAGTGATCTCAAATTTTCTCAATATTATTTGAATGCATTTTGATTAAAAAACTATAAATTTTTGCTTAGCGATATCAGTACACAAAAGTGTTACTTACTAGAAAATGGTGGCCGCTGTGAACACGTAAAAAAAATTACGGTCCTCTTCATATTTTAAGTCAATTCAAGTGTCAATATGGACGTCTTAAGGTAGCTTGAATAGCTATTGACAGAACGTTAAAAAAATGTTGGCGTTTCATTTTTCCAATACAAATTTTAAAATAATATTGCATAATCCATTCTAATTAGGAAAATACGGTCTTTGTTTAAACACGATGAAGTTTTACTCACCAAAGGAAATCATTAAGCCATACGGTTAACAATTAATGATCACACAAACCACACACTGTCATGCATATAGTTTAATCGCCTTTAAATTCGCCACATCATACAGGAATAAAATTGCAGTTGTAATCTGTGGTGAATCTGGTGCAAATATTTACATTTTCTATAATGCACTATTAAATTTCCAAATTGATTACTGAGAAATAAAACTGTATTTGCATCCCTGTATGTAAAAATTTTCTGATGTTACATAGTATTATTAAAGTTTTACTGATGTAAGACCGGCACAATTTAATAAACTGACCCAATGAATTTATCTGGATTTAGTGTCTCTTCATTGATGAGCCTATTGCGTTTGACTTCGTACACTATTAAAGAGTATTCCAGTCGAATGTGTAACATATTTTTGTAAATTAAATCTAAGTTTGTTTTCTTTTATTAAGTTTTGGCTTTTGTTCTAATTTGTTTAACCTGATAATGAACCCACAATTTTCAAATAAGTCTGGCTTCTGGCCTGCACTGATGTCACCTATATGTACTTATCTTACTTTAAATTAGTGTTTAACTTTTAAAATCAGCTTGCTTTCGACTCTCTGTCTTTCTTTCTTTTCATAATTAAAAATAGTCAAAATTTGTTACAGAAGCAAGTATTTAATATTTTGGTAATTATGTTAACAATTTTTAAGTGTTTTTGGTCGGCTTAGTGCGTGCACCACGTTATTTTTTGTCAACATCGTTTTTCAAGATTTTGCTCTGTATTTTCTGGCCCTTATTTTATATAAGTTATGTAGAATCCTGCAGTTTCGTCAAATGATGCCATTTGTGCAATTTTTTGATAGTGTCGGTGACAACCGCTAATCTAACATTTTATTTTGAGTTTCGATGTTTCTTTTATTGTTGACGGTAGAGCTTTTGTCATGCGTTGCTTTATGAGGCACTGGCCAATGTATTTAATTGTGTTTCCGCATTCGACTGCCCGAAATATAAATTCATTTTCGGCCTTCTTTATTTAATGTGTTGTATTTGGTCACGTCAGCTGCAGAGATCCTATTCTGATACCTTACGACTCCATGTCACAGGGAATATTTTGTTAATAATGTACGTTTGAATTATACTAGGCCTGATTAAACGAGCAGGCATTCTCTTTGTTCAGTGTATGATCAATGACAATTAAGGGATTTCAGAAACCAGGTCCTTATAACTAGTAACAGCTTAACTTCATTTTATTTTCTTTGCTTAACGTTTGTGTAGTGTATTACAAATTGTACCCTGTACTTTTTGACGTACGCTCATTAAAGGACATTGGGAAAGACAAACCCAAGGAAGGAGGTTCGATTTCCATCGTTGAGTAGTTCAGATAATGACATAAGCCACCGCAGCGATAACTTTTCGCATGACGTCTTGTCGTGTGTCTTTGATGACTTAATCTAATTGAACTACTTATATGCGATTTCTGTAACTTAAGACCACCTGTATTTGCAAATGAAGTATGCTGGACAAAGGACTGACCTAAGTCCTCGTTTTAATTATACATGGATCATGCCGATTGAACTCACAGGTGTTTAACTCAATAACTAAAGGCCATTCACGGCATTACCAAGGGGTTGATACGTCGAGACATGGTAAAATACATATCGTTGCAGTCTATGAAATATCAGTGATGATCCTGATTTATACTAGCTTTTAAAATTCACTGGCGCGTGGTGTATATGTTTTTGTGAATTTCAGTGTGACTTTCCATTTTAACATCAAAATTACTGCTTTGCAAGTAGTAACTATCGCTGTTGTCTGAACTTGTAGCTATTACAGTCTGTTGGATGTAGTTAAGATCCTTGTCTACCTCATCTGAAATCTGCATTTTGAATGGCCAAGCAACTTCCTTCCATTCCTGGAAATCAGAGACTTGTTAGCGAAGAAGACAACGCAGCTATTGGTAGGGTTGCCTGTGAATGGAGAATGATTAGCTCTGAACCTACGCAGCGTGAGTGGGCAGCGTTCACCTAATGCCTTTAAGTTGGTAACAACGAGTGGCGGCGATGATGGCAACGCGGCGAAGGATGTGGCACAGGCGGGTCATTTGGACGATGTGCAAGGATCAGGCGATGAGCACGATGGTATCTCCAGTGTCGCTGCCTCTGCTTTCGAGGTAGGTGATATTGTCCGCCTGGTGGTGGCGGTGGTGGTCTGCTTGAATCCATCTGGGAAATCAGCTGGCAGTGTCCACTTGAGGTTCACAATTACACTGAAGGAAATTTGTTGCATTAAAAAGTAGTCATTTAGTTTGCGATGGCCCCCTTATTGCTGAACCATTATATCATTAGTCATCTAGTTTGTATTTGGTTGCTAACTTTTAAATTCGGTGGATATTTAAAACGTCTTAATTCGTGTAGATCGTCTGACATTGCGGTTAGGGATATTTCTTCAACCAATCACGTTCGCTGCTTGAAGTTGGCCTGGTTAGATCACTCGAAAATAGAGTAATAAGGTTCAGGCCTCACATTCAAGGAGGCTTAATGCTTCTGCACTCACGGTGTGCACGATGTATGCTTAAAAATTGCCAAATCTGTTAAATCTAGACTGATCAAACAATCGTGGTTTGTAACAATCTACCAACAGACGCACACTTACCAACGAGCTTGGCCCGTGATCTCATGTACTCGGCAGAGGTACTTTGAACATTTTGGTTGGGTTGTTATTAGAAGAAATGAATATGCAGTTATGTTACGAAAATATTGCATGTTTTTGTGTAACTTTGCTTATCTTGGGAAAGGCATTCAATGGTGTTCTATTCCTTGATATTAGGTAGACGGTGGAGTACCCCTACCCATAATCACTTTGCCTGAGGTTCCTCACTCTGGTTGTCTTCCCATCCTGTTAGCTTGCCTGGTTCTCTCGAATCGAAGCCTATTCGTCATGGGGCATCCCTCCTTATCCTCCAACATTTGTGTCCAACGCCGTGACCCGACGGCTGCTACTCCCTCCCTTACGTTTGCGAATCCAACGTATACTATGCGTTGCTCCAACTACTGTTTGCTTGAGATTCCCAACTGCTTCATTGTCGGCACTCACTGGTTCTTCCTCATCATGAATGTGAAACCCGCTTTTCGAACTGCTCGACCTCCAGCCCTGGGTGCGTCAACAGTCTCACTTTACGCCACCAGTTATTTTAGCCATTTACATGACGGTTAGATTGCATTATGAAAAGAACACATGCTTTCTTCCACATATTCCCGTTCTTATTTCAGTAGTTTCGCTGCTGGTTCCCATCTAATAATAGAGGCTCTGCAGTTGGCCTACACTGGTATTATTGCATTGTAGTTAAACTTCTGGAAAATAAGCTCAAGTGGGGCAGTTTTGGGACTTTACTGATTGTAATTTTATGTCTGGGGAAGTCGATTGTTAAAATGAATAGTGTGTGTTACTATAAAACTGGCGGTCATAACTGCACTGCATTTCATTCCTCGGGATGGCTAACGATTTGAGTCGATAACTGCTTCAACATTGATCGGGATCACAGTGTGGTCTCTCCGACGAATGCCATGTGTTCTAAAGTGTCAGCTGGCCCTGATAACTGCTGAAACCCTTCCAGACGCCTACATAAGTCACGTTAATGCGTTTCTTGGTCTGATGCGATCATATGTAGCCAATTGTACCGACTCTGTGTACGGTTCAATAAATTGCTTCACAAAATTTCCTAACCCGTGATATTTCCACCACTTCAATGCCACCCCCCAACTCGCCTGCCATCAACGATGTCCTTCCACAGTTAACTTTGGAGTGTTGAATGTATCCAGTGCCTCCACGAAGTCACAGATTTATTATCGAAAAGTAGCTCACTTTGGGCGCACTATTGCCAAATGTTTGCTTTGGTGGAGTTGACTCAACTTGTAATTGTCTAAGTAACACAATAACAGCTATTTGTTCAGTTTTGAACAGGAATAGTAAACCAGAAGCGCCAACTAAGGTACACAAGTGTGTGATGTTGCCGAAACCGACATTTTACTCGCTGCTTCTCGGTAGTTACGTCGTTAACTTGTTTGAATGCAAAATGCGATTATTGCTCAGCCGATGTTTGCACATGACTGCTGTCATGCGTCCTTGGCTTATCGTCGGTGTGAATCACGGGACGAAAGTTCCCTCCACCATGACCTTGAGCGACCAATTGCAGGCTTTATTTGACTACTCGGGATGACGTATTTGACGGTCAAATGGTTCCCAAGATTTTCGTGTATTCGCTGTGAGGAACAAGTCGTTACATATTCCCTTGTCCCAAATTTTGGCTCTTAGAGATCAATTTCCACGTCTGTGTTATTCTTCAAGCAACACAGTCACATCGGTTGATTGATGAGTACAAATTTCTGCTGAAACGACCATTTAAAACCTTGACTTCATCGAGTTAGGTTGACGGGCTTAGCGATTAACAGGTTCTTTGATAGCAAGGTGTCGTGAGTTAGAGTATAGAGCAGACGCTCTTATTAGATGTGGCCAATGGTTTTCAAGGTTTTCCGCTGGTTGGAGCAACCGAGGCTGAAATGAGCCACAAATTCAAGACGTCCGATTATGTTGCAAGGCTTCAGGTCACTTCAAAATCAACCAAATTAGTTGAGGATGTGAATGTACATCCACGGCACCAAATTAATTCCAAGCAAGGGCCTCAACAACTCCGTGTAGATGTGCACAAATTTATATCAATATCATTGCATTTAGACTCAAGAAGTGGACAAGCAACGAGCCCCGAACACATATTCTCACAAGGCCCTAAATTCTCTTCAATTTCAAACCAGGTTAATGCAAATCCTTGCTCACGGTGCTTTCGTACACTTTTGTCTAGTGGTATCCACTCCCCTCGTGAAAATTTGCCGATTAAATTCAATTGGTTCTGCTGGGTTTCCGTAGCCACCTCGTTAAAGGCTCCACATCCCCGTGAGTTACCGACGTCAGGTGCGTAGGGAGGCGAACATTCGAAGGCACGTGGAGGGAGGGTTAAATCCAGATTTGATGGAACTTGTCAATTCTACTAACTGCAATAGAAAACAGACGTGGCGCTAAAAAATCTCGGTCAGCTGAAACAACGTGTATGAATGGCATGGTCACTGATGAGAGAGGCCACGTTGGATGGACAGGGATGTGGCAGTGTCAATTTCACGCTAATCCGTCCATCATCTGTGGGGCAGGAATTCTGAGTACTAATTTGAGTTCAGATGCTCCTCGTAGGGTAGTACTGCAGGCATCATTTCCTTCGCAAATATCTGGCAGGCAAAATTGACCAGTTTGCCGCACTTGTGATTGGTTGTTCCACTGCGCTATTTCTGATTAACCTATAAGATGAGCTCCCAAACACATGCGAAGACATTGGCTTAATGTAGTAAATTCCATAATATTGGCCTACTTCTATGCATCCTTTTTATGTACCTGACTTGTGAAAAGTTTTATTTCTAATAAAATTGAAAAAAACTGCAAAGTTGGTGATATTCATGATCTAATTTGATTATTCGTCGGTACAAGCATGATCCCGTATACCATTGTCTGCATTGCATTGGCATCATATTTCATCCAGGTGAGTGGAGGACAAGAAGTGTCGCTAGAACCCCCTTCCACACAGTTGAGGTAAATGGAAGGGCAGGAGTAGCAGTCGTCGATAAATGGGGATGACCACACCCCAAACTAGAGCCGCAACACATATCCTGCCCACGAATGCTGACGGTGCACGAGAAGTGCCTAATCACTCGAAGGCCTCAATTCGAGGTTACCAGGCGAGCCATTTGGGCAGGAAGGCGGTCAGAGTGAGGAATCGCAGATAAATTTATCTCAGATAGGAATGCTCCACCTCTGCCCTATCATCCACCTCTTGTCGTGGAATGGGTACGTTCTAGACGAGGGAAAGGGCATCAACTGGGGTCATCCACAGAATGCTTGTCATGCAGGCTTTTGATTCCACGGACTGTCGCATCAGATTGAGGCGTGTTGAAAGCGGTGATAGCTTGCACGTAAAGCCATTTTATTTGCCGCACAAACACTCAGCACATAATCGGTGTACCAAATTACTTCGCTAGGCTTGCATATTTGCCACTGCGTCCCTCAAGCCACACACTAACAGGCACTGAATACCGACACACACTTTTTCGGTATACTATGTGGCACGCGGCAAAAGAAGATTTTTAGCTGAGTGAAGGGCATCTTAATCATTTCCTCTAGCGTTGTGATTAGTTCGCTAAATCTCCGAATCTGTCAAGGTTCTCAGGTCCCCGGTCATGTGATCTTGCTGACCTATATGACTTCCTGTCTTCAAACAACAATAACTTGATCGTGTGCTGTCACTTCCTCAAATTCGTTTACGCCTATGTTGCTTTCTTTTTCTTAGCCCAGAACTGGTGCTGCTTCTTTGAAAGTCGTCAGATAACCCAACTCCTTCGCCACTTCGATCCCACCCGCGTTATGCAGTTTTGCCCTGTCTACAACCTTTGTGAGCTTCATCATCCTCCGCTGCGAAACTGGTGGCAGAAGAGACCACCACCACATCGCCAGTGAACACTGTTGTTTAAAAATTTGCAAAGTTCTCTCGGATTTGAGTAATTTCTGACTAGCTCGCAAAAAGTGGAACTCCGAGGACATAGTAGCATTCGGATGAGCTGTTGGACGCCAAGTAAGAAAGCTCTAGGATTTGAGGAATCCATCCTTAAATCTGAGGCAATGGAGAATCGAATTTTTGCAAGTACGACGACATTTTCATCGAAAGTGGCTGTGCCATTATCAACTTCCCTGTTGTCATCTTCGAGTAATGTACGGATGAAGAAACGTCCCTAACCGCAGTGTCAGACGATCTATAAAACAACCACTGAATTTAAAAGTCAGCAAGCAAATATAAATTGGATGACTTATGACATAATAATGTGTCATTAGTGAGTGTCTGACGGAAGATCCCATGTGGATACAACTTTTATTATCGTGTCTGTGGACTAGAAATAGACAATAGAACTAAAATCACTGTCCCTTACACCGCAATCTCCCGACAATTCACTTCTAAATCTAACTGGCAATCCATATGACACCACATCATCAAGACTGTTCTGAACAAGTAGAGTCACTTCAACGACCCTGACTTCACCTATGCTGCTTCTACGTTTTACAGAGACTTAAGTGTTGCATCCTTGATTCCCTTCCCCAACCAACATCGCCTCTTAGGGAGTGGCCAAATTTACGCATCCATCCTTCCTCTCCTGCCACT
This sequence comes from Mesocestoides corti, assembly GCA_900604375.1. Classification (NCBI taxonomy): domain Eukaryota; kingdom Metazoa; phylum Platyhelminthes; class Cestoda; order Cyclophyllidea; family Mesocestoididae; genus Mesocestoides; species Mesocestoides corti. Next base: position 22,061 of record UXSR01000654.1, read on the forward strand.
TTCGCATCTCACAACCCTATCCTCCAGTACAAAAATTGTGTTGAAAAGGAACACCATGTCGTTGCCACTTTCGCTATCTTACAAATGAGTCTTCGGTGTGAGAATACGTCGTCGTCGTCGCCGTCACTCGCAAAACAACCCACCCAAGATGTTCAAAGTACCTCTGCCGAGTACATGAGATCACGGGCCAAGCTCGTTGGTAAGTGTGCGTCTGTTGGTAGATTGTTA
>UXSR01000655.1:0-22277 GCA_900604375.1 Mesocestoides corti
CGCACTCCCGTGTGTCCGGTTTCCAAGGTGCCGAACAAAACACAGACACTGGCAAAAAAAGACAGCAACGAGCATTTACCTCACAGGGGAAAAACTAACGCCACTAATTCACTTCCCCTGGGCGATACGATGCTAAAACCAGGGGAACCGTGACGGCGTTGTGTAAATCACGTAGACTTGTTCTGCTTTCTGAAACCTCGCGTGCGATCATTTCAAAACCACCAAAGACCGCGAGAATATTTCTGTTTTAAACTCGAAAAAAAAACAATCTGTTCAAATTAAGTCATGTACCTTATAAAAAATGCCATGCATTGCCTATGTTGAATATCGACTTCTAGACGTCTTGTTTGTGTGTGTCTGTGTGTTGGCGAGAGCTTTGTTTAGTGTCAGATTGTCCTCGCCTTTTTCTAGGGCTGAGTCGGACGACTCCAGTGACGCGAGCATGGCCGAAGAGGATCCGCTGATGTCCAGCGCCTCGCCCAGTTCTCTGCCCACCAACACAACCGCCGGCACCGGCGATCGCGGCGGTCTGGTCTCGCCCAGCCGACTCATGATGACCTCGCCGTCCGGCCAGAAGCGTCACGGCGCCAGCGACGTGATGACCTCGCCCACGCGACTGCGCCGGCGTCCTGCGCCCACCAACACCTCCTGCAAGAAGGCCAAGAAGGGGAGACGGGGGAAGAGGAGGAGGAGGAGTAGGGCAAAAAAGCAGAAGAAGCATCAGGGTGGTGGTGGTGCGGGCAGCGAACGCAAGGCGGTCTATCGAATGGCCGTGAAGCGCGCCGCTGAGGGCTGGAAGTTGAGGAAGGAGACTTTCGCCAAGCAGATGGGACGCACTCGGCGCCCTGACTACTACAAACCCATCAAGGTAGCTGTCTTTAACAACAACAACAGCAGTAGTAGTGGTGCTTTCGTGTATTACTTCATCTGGTTTACAGCACTGAGTGGGGCTGTGTGTGTGTGTGTGTGCGACGGTCTGGCTTCCGGTGTTTTTCTCAGGGCTGTGCGTCTTGCCTTCCGGTTGCCGTTTCCTTTCGCCCACAAGCGCATAAACACACACAAACACACACACACACAATCTCTCCTTTACGCGTGTGATGTGTCGCCCGACGTCGGACTTGGGGGGAGGGGGGCGGGCGAGGGGCGGAAGGAGGCGCACGTGCGGTTCTTTTTCTGACTCGCAGCCGGAAACAATCACTGTCATTAGTAAGAGGAAGCAGTGAGGTTGCGCGCCTCCAACGCCCGGATCTATCTTTGACTCCATCTCTTGCCTGAGTGCGTGTCTGCTTTTTTTGGTGCACGAAGAGGAAGTCGACGTGGATGCGATGGCTTGGAAAGTGTCCCGCTAATTTCGTGGGTTGGTGCCGTGGCTGCTTTGTTGGTAAGGTGCTGTTGTCGACAAATCCGTCGGTAGTTCTATGCTAACTTCACTAACCAATAAAACGAGGTTGAATTCGCTTTTGGGTCGATGAATCGATGCGGTCAGAAGTGGTGGCACAGACGCACGTCGAACTCATCTCTGCGTGCTGGAGAGATTGTGTGGTAACGGCGCGATGGACGGATGTGGACCCTAATGTCTTTTGAATTGCTTCAATTGGACGTGGACGACCCAAGCTTCTAGCACTAGGCTCACTATTCAAGATACGCTTCACTACATCGTGTGCTCGAGCTCCTTCTAAGGAACCAGTCGACCTAATTGGCTGTTGACTGTCTACAAAAAATGTTGATGGATTGAAGGGTAGGTAAAAATGGCCAGAATTGGCAACCTGCAAAGGTAACGTGTTCTACCGGATTTGATTTCTTGCCAATCCACCGCCATGTTATCTACGGTGAATACTTTTGAAGGGCCTGGTGGTCCACATCCGTCCACCACAGAGGTTGTTCATACTTTCGTTGCTTCTTGAGCTTCAAGAAGCAGGAAGAACTACGTGGCATGGAGAATTGAGGCCTCGTCTTGCATCCGGGGAACAACGCCAGAGGTTCCGGCACTCTGTCTCTCTCTCCCCCTCGGTTCCTCGGATCCACTGCATTTCCTCACCCACGATTTAATTCTAGCCCTTCGACCAATTATGCGATGCTCCACTCGCCCTCTCTACCGCCAACCAGGATTAAAAAACGCCGCGTGGTGGACATGCGCGCACAAGATGGCCTCGCCTTGATTAAACTCAGCTCTCCAGTGCCTCGTCGATACCATCGTATCCTCTGCCCGGGGACACAACAGTTGCGGTGCAGATTGCCGGTGGTTTTTCTTCATTTGGCGCCAGATTTCTTGATTTTGCTCCTCTGGTGTGTTGTTTTTTTTCGCCTCACATTGCTCCTCCGCCGTGTCTGATCCGTTTACGCTGATAACTTAGCGCCACCCCGCCCCGCCCCACCTCAATCTGAACCGACAAACCTGTGCCGATGGAGTTAGCCGGGGGGTGTGCAGTCGCAAACCTCGCAGTGGTCGATTCTGGCCTTAGGAACCTCGTGAATCCCCTCAACAACGGTCATTCACCATCCCTGGCCAATCACCGGTGTGTCGGTGCTGATGTCGCTACGCATGGCTGGACGTCCGTAACTTGGATGCCGTCATGTGTCCTGTTGTTTTAGCCTCGCTTCAGCACTTAAAAAACAACCACTGTTTACTTAATCACATCGCCCAGGGGAAGTGGATTAGTGGCGTTGGTTTTTCCCCTGTGCGGTAAATGCTCGTTGCTGTCTTTTTTTGCCAGTGTCTGTGTTTTGTTCGGCACCTTGGAAACCGGACACACGGGAGTGCGCGCACCTGGGAACAACCGACGAATGCAACAGTCCACGCCGACGTGCCCCACTTCGCGCTGCAACTTTACCCTTGAAGCACTGAGTTCGTGGCGGTGGTGGTGGTGTAGTGGTTTGGCAGCTGCCAACACGACTTCTAGCACGCGACCTTGGGCGTTTTATGAGGTGTTAGAAAAACCCAACGACAAGTCGCCGTTTTGAGTTGCAAAGCCTCTCGGAATGGCAGAGTTCACTAGGGCAACTACTAAACAGCTCACTCGATGGCACTGCAGTCTATACGAAATTCAATCAATAAGGGAAAAAGGGCTTCCATAGCGTCAAGGGGAGGATCAACGTGTAGTGTTCTTGGTGCCGACGTCGTGTCTTATGGAACGTGTCGCTATTGGTGCGGAACGTGTGAGAAGTGGTGGTTTCGAACTTAGTGACCAGCCACGACCGGCAGAGCAGCCTTGAAGGTTTGAGGATGTACGATTATAAGCTCTACTGGATGAAGACTCAATGCAAACGGAACAAGAGATTGTAACCAAACAGCGTTTGCACCACGAAATGGGGAACATTCAACACCTTAGAAGTTGGGACCCACCACATGAGCTGACCGACCACAACCTAGGTCAGCGTATCAACACGTGCCTTTCGATGTCTTGTGGAAAATTGTGACGGGTAATTAAGAGTATGCATTTTGTTGCGAGAATACCAAAGGTGAAGACGATGTCGTGGATCGATGCCGGGCAGCAACCCAGCATATCGACGTCAAAACAGGACATCCAATTTATGAAGGTTCTCCTGTGTATCAGGTGGGGGGACGTGAAGGGTGTGTTTTATTACGAACTTCTGCCAACTGGACGTCAAGCTGTGGCTGCAGCCGACAAATGAGCGAGCGGCGTGAAAACCTTGATGAGAAAATGCCATTTATTGGGCAAGGAAGCAGGCAAGTCATACTACTGCTGCTGCTGCTGTTGCTTTACTACAACACTGGACCATCTTACGTTGTTCGTGCACGACTCACAAGACTGGCTTGATCTTGGGATGGGAAGCTCGCCCACACACCAGACTTGGCCCACCTTCCGTCTACCATTTGTTCCGGCCAACGCAGCCGCACCACGCGCTAGTTCAAAACTCTGGAAGACTTGGTCCGTTCCGACCACCACTCTTTTTTTTGATGCTGGACGATGTGCGTAAGTTAGTCAACGATGACTTTCGCGCGTTGTTCGTTGTTCTCCATTATTTTAAACTAACTATATTTACTATTAAAGTGTTGATTTATGTCACACGGGTCCCGTTGGCCGCCAAGGACTGTCACCGGTGTTTGTCAACTCGAACGTGGACGGTTTCCTTAAGTGCGACTTCCCTGCCTTGCAGACCAACTGCCCAATCGGCTCGGTTCGCGTGTACCGCTACACGGACCTGTCGGAGGCGCCGCAGTGCGACTGCAAGGCCTCCGACCCCTGCGGGCCCAACAGCGGCTGCATCAACCGCGCCCTCCTCTACGAGTGCGTGCCCAGCGTCTGCGTGCACCGCGACGCCTGTCGCAACCAGTGCTTCACGCGCCGCGAGTACCCGCCCCAACGACCCTTCTGGACCGGGGAGGCGCGGGGCTGGGGCCTCAAAACCCTCGTCCCCATTCACAAGGTTCGCTGCGTGCCTGGCGCTCCTCTCGTGCACAAATTAGCGTGCTCGTGTGTGTGAAAATGTGTCGGTTTGTGAGTGAGCGTGTGAATCTTCTAGGCCCGTTTAGTAGTCGATAATGAGCTGTGCTGTTAACTCGACTGCTCAGTTGACGACACGAGACTGGAGACGCTTTGGGCGACCATTTGATTGCAGTGTGTGGTGCCAACGTGGTTCTGTGCCTTGTGAACTCTGTCTACACACATGTGCCAGTAAAATCTCCAAATGTGAGTTTGTTAGTGATAGAGCAATTTTGGCTCCCACGCAAATGCTGTCTTCGTCTGTTTATTTGGGGGTTAGTTTTCACATTTCCTGTGCAGTTGAAGTTTTATTTTCGCAGCGACAAGACAGTTGTGCTGAGTGTTCGTGTCAGAATTGGTCTGGCGACATTTTCACTCTCAGTTCGCCGGCGTCGTTGTGGTGGACACGCTGAATTTGTAAATGACCAAGTCGTTGGCTGCATTACTCAAACAACAGTTGAACATCACTTGAAACGTCTCGGACGCATTTCCGACCTCGATATTTTGGTTGCGCAAGAACTAGAGATCGAATCAACGTAGGCGATGCTCGTTTGCCGATCGAAAACGGTCGTGGTGCTGTCCGTTGATTGCCTGTGTATCGTAAACGGTGGTGTTCGAAAAACGTTTATGTGCTTAGCATTCGCTCTCCTCCAATCGCCACCAACAACTCTGTTCTGTTCGTTTTCGTGCTAATCACAAATTTTTCCTTTCTGCTTGTGAATTTAAGGGCGACTTTGTGAATGAGTACATTGGTGACTTGATTGACGAGGAAGAGGCCAATCGACGCCTGCGGTTCGCCCACGAGAACAACATCACCAACTACTACATGATGCAGATGGACTCGCAGCGCATCATCGACGCCGGGCCCAAGGGTAACCTCAGTCGCTTCATGAACCACTCCTGCTGTCCAAACCTCAACACCCAGAAGTGGACTGTCAACGGCGATACGCGCGTTGGTCTCTTCGCTGTGCGGTACGTTACATTCTCTTCCGTCCAATCAGCGTTCACTCCATTTCTTGGCGCCAATACTGGCCAGGTGGACACAATGAGTGTATTTGAGCTATGACTCTCCTTTTGTAGTGACATTGCTGCTGGTGAGGAGTTGACCTTTAACTACAACTTCTGTGCTCATGGCCAAGAAATGCTCAATTGTTGCTGTGGCGCGGAGACGTGTGTGGGCTACCTGGGCGCGCGCCACGAGTCCGCGTCGACTGCCCCCGGCTCGTCCACAGACCTCGCCGCTGCCGGTCGCACTCCCGCAGGTGACGAGGACTCCACAAGGAAGACTTCGACTGCTCCACACAGGAACGGCGGTACCGTGGACTGCGGTCCCTCCGAAACCGATCATGGCGCGATCGATAAGTACGAGAAGGTCTGCTATAGGTGAGCTACTTGCCTACTGTGTTTCTCATAGCTCCACGAGGTCGCTTGTCAGCTCGGTTCGCTCTGCCTCCTGCAGATGTGGGCAAGATGTGTGGAATGGCCAGGCCCCACCAACCACCGGTGCATCCCACGCCTCCATGTCCACCAACTCGAGCTCCACCGTGAGCTGCCGAGGTCGTGGACGCAAACGAGCGACCACGAGGCGTGACGACGACGGTGGAGAGGAGACTGACAAGCAGTCGGTGTGTTCCACGCGCTCCTCTTCAACTACCGTCGGTGGATACGTCGAACCTCTGGTCCTGTGCACCAAGGACGACTGCTCCAAGGCCTACCACCTCCAATGCCTTGACTTGGACAAACGCCCCACCGGTACGCTTTTATTCCTTCCTTATTTTGCCACCACACTCTATTGGTTAGTTCACCAGACTAGTGTTTTGTGCTTCAAGGTCGCTGGTTCTGTCCGTGGCACCACTGCGATGCGTGCGGTCGACCAGCCACGGTCTTCTGCATGCAATGCCCCACTTCGTTTTGTCCAGCCCACGTTGAAGGCAGCGTCGCAGTCCTGCCACCCCTTAAAGACGAGGCTCCTGCCCAGGTACGTCGATGTCCTTGTGTCCGGTGCTGACCTGATGTGACGCCTTGGTGTGCACACCATCAAGGCGGGATTCTTTAAACGCGCGTTTTCTTTACTTAGGTCGTGTGCCTGTCTCACACTGATCTGATCGCGGAAAGAAGCACACAAAGGGACTCCTCCTCCGACGGCGGTGATGACGGTGATGATGACGATGACGACAGCGAAGAAGACCGTTCGAACACCGGCGAGACGGATTCTCAGAGGTCAGTGGGAGAGAGCGACACCGACGGCAGGTCCTCCTTCACGGCCACTCCCAGCCAGGGTCAACATAGTCGACGAGGACGGCGTCGAAGTGGCAACACGCATTCCCTGTTCCGCGCCCTCGCCGACTCCTGTAAGCGTCGCGACGCCGAGATCAATCGACTGCGCAGCATTCTCTCACCCACCGAGACAACTCAATAGGTGTCTTTGTGTTCTCTTTTGTACACAGGAGTCACAAACTTTGGTCTATAGCCTATTTTTATACCCTAATTTTACTAATAAGCCTTTTTGTAGACTTGGTGCCGTTTTTGCTGGTTTTCGGGGACCTCTTTTTCTTGGATTTCAGAGAATTCCTGAACCAACTTCTCTAGTTGCGTGGAATTTATCGGATTTCAATAGCCCGTCTCCGTCTATAGAGCTGGCGGGTTGTTGTGTCGGCTTGATTTCAGCTGAAATTACTCGAATTTAAGACGCGTCTGGCAGTCGGTAGTGCTGCACCTCCAGCTACCAAGCCCTGGCTATGGTGCATTCTACAGCGCCACACGAAAGCCACGCCGAGACCGCATTTGGGTGTTCTTTACTTGTCTCTTGTGCACACACACTGCGAGATTGACGTTTGTGAATAAATGTGTCGTCAGACGCGAATAATTTTGTAGTTTCGAGTTGGTTAAATCAATTTACGACCAGAATTTATCTAGCTACTTTGAGCACCACATTCTTGCACGCTGATTACCAACAAACATCTCTTTTGATTGAATGAACTTATAGTGGATTGGCTCCCAATCGGCTCACAAGCATTTTTATTGGTCACGTGCTAATTGTTGAGAAAATCGATTATTGGCTCCAAGTGTGATATATTAGCTGGGTTCCAAGGTGGTTTAACACTCTAAAACGTGCCTTGTGGTCCACCTTGAAGGCCGTTTTTGCAATCGCATCGTAAAAAAGATGGCATTTGCGTTGAAGGAAATCAATATGATTGAACTTGTGGGCCCGATGTGTTGTCTTGAACCACGCCGGGGCCAGTGACTTAACTCTGACCCGATCATGCTTTCCTGATACCCGCGATGAAAAAGAAGACCGGAGAGGACGTGGACACAATCGTTTACTTCAGAGCTCACCCATGTTGGCGTCGTGTCGTGTGTATTTATACCTCAGATGTGTGAGTCATAGATGAGCTAACATCGAGACCCAGGTGTGAGGATAATCTAAGAGAATCGTTCGCGCTAATGATGGGAAGTTGAGGATCCGCGCGGCTGTCGAGATGCTGCGAAAAGGGGGACCCTGTGTTGGAGGCTGGAGTGATCGGATTAACGAGTATGAATCAATAAACTCCTAGTTGATGAACAGATCTCCAGAGCTGGTTGTTCCGTTTTTTCCCGATGTGTAGACACAGAATCCACGTGGGTTATAGTTGGTTGGGATGTCAAAGGCTTTCCAGAATAGGCGACGAAGACAAGGTGCTCCTGCAGGGAGTCGAGTGGGTGCTCAGGTGCGCCCGCTTGCATCTGTCTAGGCGATCTGAGATCGCTGACTCGAGTAGTTTGCGCGAACGACGATGTGCCGTAATTGTGGATTGGTAATTGCATGGACAGCGCTGAGTGATTGGGCGTCACAAAGCACCGCGTCAATCTACTTGTCTTGTCAACATTCCCAAACTCTGGTACATCTTCCAGTGTAGTCTGCACTACGTGTTGAAAAATGATACTCGGATTTTACATGCTACTAATTTTTGCTAAAGCTGTGAGCTGGCACGCACACGCCATACCTTACAAAACCTCGGAGTTCGAAGTTTCACTCGAAGTCCGAGCTGGTAGCCTTTTTTACAATCGGCCTTGTCCAATACATCAAAGGAAAGTACCGTAATTAATCCTAGCAACGCCAATGTCGAACACAGATAATTCGCGAACCATTAAAAAGAACATTTTATCACCCTGGTTTCGTAGGAAAGAGGCGCAGGGGGAGTGGCGGGCAGGGGTGGGGTGGGATTGAGGCGAAGCCACACACACACACACACGACTCCTGGCAAATTCGCTTTGTTATCTGAGAACGAACATCGCGTCCAACGGGGTACATAAATCGCGTTTACGACGATCAGATATTGATGGGAGTGAGTGAGTGAAGGCGGGCTTTGGAGGCGCATTGTCCTTATTTATGGGCCTGGCGCACCAATTCCCCTCGCGACAAATCGTGCCAAGCCAAGCCAAACGCAGTCTTGACGTAATGACGCGGAAACAAGGGACTGCGGGTCACGCACCTAACCTGGAAGGCGCTCCTTCGGACTTGGCTGCAAATTCCAACAGCTGAAGGTGTCGTGCGTGACGGCTTTGTCCGGCGGGCTACGTGAGCACACACACACACATCTAGTCAAAGAGGTGTCCAGTAAATTGGCTCAAATTGTCGCCACGCATTTCCGATTAGGCCATCCGAAACCAGGTTACATCATGCTAGGTGACATCCCAATAGCTTCAAGTTGGTTTCAACTGAATCGAGTGCGTTTTAACAGTAATTTATTCACTCCTGCGAATCAGTTGTGTTCTCTCAAATGGTAGACAGCCTGGTTCTTTTGTATAAATCACCGAATACTCAACTTTTAAACTAGTTGTTTACTTGCGTGTTTAATCTGTGGGTGGAGTAAATTTCGAGAATATGGGTTAGATTCATTTAGTGCTCAATAAATTAAGTTAATTGCACGCTCATTAATCCAATTAATTACCTTATCACTTGCTACAATACTAGTGGTCAACACAAAACCAAAAATCGTGGGATTAGCATCCACAATATCTGTAAATTGTGGTGACTAGTACAAGTTGGATGCTTAAAGCAATGTCAGATAACCAGAACGAAATTTATAGTTTCGAAGTCCCTCAAGCAACCTGCTTCATTAATGACGTCTTTCCTCTGGTTGTGTAGCACTCAGAGTGACTTTCAGAACTGATTCAAGACGGGATCTTAGGATGTCTTGTAGTGGACTGACAGCCGCCCCGCGCGAGTGTGCGTGCATGAAGGCCCGTGTGTAGCGATGACTCATTCCCTTTTGTTATTGATTTTTGTCAGCATTCGCCTGTTACGCACGCGTGCTCATACGCACACAAAGCCACTTGGCTGGTTCGACTCTAATAAACGGTCGTGTTCTCTGTCGCCTCCTTTTTCCTATCCTCGGGTAGCTACGGGCTGTTAACTAGAGGGTTGTAAGGTAGTGCTAAATCCTCTAATCACTGCAGTCTAACACAAGAGGACTTTCCTGAATAACCTCTCACAAACCCACAGTCTGGTGTAATGCCTGCTGACACCTCTCAAACTTACATCAGACGGTTTCTAGGTTGTCACGTGACTTCCACGTGGTGAGTCATCATTCAGAATGTGGTTGTCAAAGCAGGCCTCCACAACCCACCTTCGATTAGTGAGAACACAAATTTCAATAGCATCGACATGAAATATTTCAGTGATAAACTGTACGAAAGGCAGTTTTGCCAACTGGAGTGTTTTACGCATGCAAAATTTTATTGTCATTCTAAGTGGCGTTGGTAAGCGCTTTGGTTTAGTACGATTTTAAAGCCAGAAAAAACTGCGTAGTGCATCTTTCGGGCTGGTGGTTGATGAGACGCGGTCAGGTACGATGAAGATTAGACAAGAAATAATCAGTTTAGCATCCGCCTACCGATTCCTTGACTTGTGGTGTTCTCTGCAGGAATGACAACCTTGTCAACGGAACGCTGACTACAGACTGGAAACTTGTTCCCCTGTGAGAAATCGCCTGACGCACCCTTGAGTGGGTTCGACACAAATGTCTCCACTTCAATTGGCATTCAGGCGTTCGTTTTGCTCGTGTCATTTTGCGCGAACAGTGGGGTTTGGTGGGACAGGTGTTTGTGTTAGAAATTGTTTATGCCATCCTCAACAAAACATTTAAAAACCGCTAATTTCGGGGGCTGGTGATGCTTCGGCTTATCAAGCTTTGAAATCGGTGCCACCAACTAACCAGCACATAAATCCTCCGTTTGGCCGGCATCAGATATCAATGGATGTCTGGTGTTGGCTTTCGGACGGGTTGGGAGTGGCCAGGGTAGGGGTTAGACGTGGCCAAGAGTGTGTGTGGGTGCTGGGGTGGGGGGACGCTCGACCGAATAACTTCGGAATTTGGCGTAGTTGTGCGTGCGCGCACGCGTGAGCTTCGGTGTTTGAAGACGATTTGGAATAAAAAGTGGCTGATTTATTTGAAGCGTAGTCAAATGGAGAAACAATGCCATCTAGTTTGCGGCATAAATGATCCCAGTAATAACTGGCTGATCCTGTTCGGCCTGGGGGTCGAACCCTTACCCCAACGTTGACCTTTGACACCAAACTTGTGTCCGATTTTGGCAGGCTCATCGGTCATATTTCATGCGCTACCTGGGATACATTTCCTACATAGCTGCAAATACTTATGGGAGTTATGAAATGCTCCTTTGGAAGCCACACTTCAAATGACTACAATCCCAGAACACCTTTCAATTCTATGCAACCAATCCTGTTGTCGTGTGGACTGGAACCAGCAGACAACAGACACAATTGTGTCATAACACCAATCTGTTTAATTCGAAGCAGATTCAAAGGTCAGGACAATCTTGGCATGCCGATTTGATGTCCGTGGTCGATGTAGGGGTGGAAGTCTACCTCCGAGGCATGCCGACTTTTGATGCACCTGTTAAGTCTTGATTGGCAGTAATGTCCCCGTCAATTTCAATGAGATAGTGTGTAGAGGCCTAGTTTTAGCCCTACCTTACAACCCCCTAGTTATCAGCCCGTAACATCCCGAGAAGAGTGGCAGAAGGGGTGACAGAGGACACGACCGTTTATTGGCGTCACGCCAGCCAAGTGTGTCTTAGTGTGTGGATGGGTGAACGGTTGACAGTAACCAATGGAAAAGGGGGTGAGTCATTGTCACCGTCGGGTCAGGGTTCACTCAGGCGCGATCGCTGTTAATCCACTGCAGGTGTATCAGATGATTCACTTCTATAGTCTCCAGCGGCCTCATAACTACGATCGTGAGAATACCAATTTTGCAGCATATGTGTGTCATGTGTATGCCATATCTTAAATAAATTGAACTAAATCGGTTAGTAAAATTGGCTAACGGTGATTTGAACGTGGCCCATAATTAAATGAATGCTCTAGCTAGAATTGAAAAGTCCATAAACATGCCAGTTGGCGAAATTGATTGGTGTAGTTTCATGAGAGAAGTTCGAAAGAACTCAATGTTCCATAGTCAATCAGACGCACATCTAGACGGTTTTAACCTGCACTGTTGGCCTGCATTCATCAATAACGAACCAACTACACCAACAGTAGATGTGGCAAAGTCTTCGCTGCCACCGCGAAGTTGTCTCGATGCGTTTTGCCTAGCAAATTTGCTGAGAATGACGTGGGGAACGTCGCAGGTACGTGTGACCTGCTAACAAGCAGCAATCCGCAGTGATTTAGTTTCGTTGAAATGGTATCCAAGAGGTAGGCGGCTACCGACTTAGTTACCGCCAACTCCATCCGCATCTACAAGGCTACAGTCGACTTCACTGTGGGAATTAACACCTTCCACTTTGAAACGCTTCTACAAGTGGAACTTCCTCGCATTCCACATCTGTTGAGGCTGCCTCCACTGGAATTTTTCGTGGTAGCTTTGCATTTAAAGTGCAAATTGGCCTCGCGTGGTCACAGAAGCACTTTAGTACGTCCAAATTCTGTCTGACGGGTATCGTTTGGGGCGTGTATTCAAGCCAACCGCCATCTGTGCTAGAAAATTATGCTAGCTCATTCAAAGTATTTATCTGCGCCTCCAAAACCGTGAAGGCAGCACTCAGTGGGAACTAATCTGACCTCATAGACACTTGTTGATTCCTTCTAATTGGCATCTAAGAAACACAATTCCCCTTGTTTTTCACGGCAGCGAGTGAAACCCATTAATGTGGTGCGTGGGGCGTTGGGCCTTAAAAACAAACGTGTGCCTGCGTGCGTGTGTGTGTGTGTGTGTGTTTTCGAGAGACTTACGAGGGGAACGTTAGGCGGCTATTTCGTCATTGCGAGTTTACAGCGATGCGATAATTTTTATAATGCAATCGGTGCGACTAGAGGTGCACTTTAGATTGATGGTTTCTCGAAACTAGGACCCAAACAACTAAGCCTCTTTAATGCAATTGGTGATTTTCCACTAATTCGGAGGCAAATTAGTTGACGCCTAGAAGGTGCGAAGCAAAATTAGTGTGGAATAGACCATCGTCAGAGGTTGAAGCCACTTCCCCAATCAACTCGCACTTGTCAATCGTAGAGTCCACAAGTTCTTCACGAATCACTGTGTATAGCTCCTCCACAACGACTACAATTATGCAAGAGGGGAAATGGTGTAGAGGGATTCGTCTGTCAGCGGAAGTGCAAGCCTAGAGGCAGCACTTCCTGTTTCCCCATCTCCCTCTTCCACTTGCTTTTTGTGATTTTGCCTTCTCTCCTGTACCCCCAACCCCCTGGATCACTTGGTTCTTTCTTCCTCTATTGACAACGCGAAGCGGAAGTTGTGTTGTGAGACGCACCGGAAAATGCCGGCAAGGGTGGCGGTCTGATGGCCTGGTGAGCGGAAATCGATCGCAGGATCCTGAGGCACGCACAAGGCTCAGTCGAGGTTACGCTGAACCCCTGGCAAAGTCTTCGCTGGCACTGCGAGGCTGTCTCGATGCGTTTTGCCCTGCAAATTTGCTGAGAATGACGTGGGAAACGTCGCAGGTACGTGTGACCTGCTAACAAGCAACAATCCGCAGTGATATAGTTTCGTTGAAATGGTATCCAAGGCGTAGGCGGCTGCCGGCTTAGTTACCGCCAACTCCGTCAGCATCTACAAGGCTATCGTCAACTCCTCTGAAGGAATTAACACCTTCTGCGGCTTTTCCATTAACCCCGCAACCACGAAACGTCAACTCAATCAGCCGGTACACCTACCACCAACTTCAGATCGCATGGAATCCAGTGACTTCTGCATCTAAACACCCAATTCAGAGATTTGCGGAGAATACAGTTTGGCCTCTTCATGCCCCATGGTCAGCGGAAATCGCATGACGCCGTTGCACGCATCCGCTGCTCGCCCCGTCGCGTCCTGCCTCCACGGCTTTTGCGGATGTTTGGTCAATCAACTTCCGCTTTTTTGTACTCTCATCCGTGAAATGCATTAGCATGCCAAGAATTACACGATTCTGCTGATTTTACCGAATTTTAGCCTTTTGCACTTGGGTATACATGCCGAGTTGGAGGAAATGGGCTTTGTAGGGTCAGTCTAAAGCCGGATTTATAATAAGAAAATATTGGACTTTTGGCAGTTGCAAAGAGCTCGTTCGGGCAATTTTGTGATTCCGCGCTCACAGAACTTTTCTTGTCGCTGTCAGCAGAGGATTTAAGAGCGACCCCATATTCTTGTTTTTTTGACATTTAAAACTTGATTTGGTGGGTAACATTGGAGTGTTGGAACATCAAATCCCAACCGACATGACTGTCAGATCTCGGCGTGTCCTCATTTAACACTATTCCTTCAAGGTGTCCACCTCCTTTGTAATCCTACTAAACCGAAAACGCAATATTTTCGTCGATGGCATTCAGCTTTAAGTCTGAATTTACTGGTTCATTTCGCTCTTGAAATAGTTGTTTTCCATTCCTGTAATTTGATACGACCCGGCAGTGGCACTAGGTCCAAAACGAACGTGAAAACTACCCAATACACGTGCTGTCAATCGCGTTGATTCACACTCGCTAGTCCAATCACTCCAGCCCCCGACACAGGGTCCCCCTTCTCGCAGCGTGTCGCCAGCCGCGCGGATCCTCAACTCCCCCCTCGTTCATACGGATATTTATATTGGATTATCCTCACACCTAGGTCTCGATGTTGGCGCATGAATGACTCACACATCCGAGGTATAAATACACACGCGCAAACCCCACACACGACACAACGATATCAACGTGGTTGAGCTCTGAATTCGACGGTTGTGTCTACGTCATCACCGATCACCTTTTTCTTCATCGCGGGTATCTGGGAAACGTAATAGGGCCAGAGTTAATTCAGTGGCCCCAGCGTGGTTCAAGACCACATGCTGGGGCCCACAACACGTTTTCGATCATCTGCGTCCATGGTACACAGAATATCACCAGGCAGCGCCAACACTAATTCGGTCTTTGATTCTTGCTGAACCCAGATATCGAGCACCGTAACGCGTACAAGACATTTCAATCGACTTCAAGTGTTGTATGAGTGATCCGTTTGACAACACATCTGCAATATCTCACACGGCAATCCAATAACACTGCCTGATTTTGTTATGGCTTTGATTTAGTCATTTCCAAGGTCAGTATGCTGTCTAAAGTGACGTTGACTGCTTCCGATTCTGGCATAGGCGTTGTGGTTATTACTCAACCCGACATAGCTTACTTTTTTTCAACTTTGAGATGTATTGTTGTGGAAACGTTACAACGCGTTCAAATCTGTTTATGACTTACAAAATGACATCACGTTCAACGTGGAATTCGATAAAGCTGCAGGCAGACACAGCCAACCTTCCTGTGATCATTCAACATAAACGTTGTCATTTACGGAAGGACAGTTTCATGGACAAGACATCACGCTCAAGGCGTCCGAAAAGGGCCTTGGTAGTTACATCACCCTGGTCCTTGGACAAGCGTTTTGCAATTGGGGCTCAGAGACGGGACAACTGCGCAGAAATACTGGCGTGAGCAGTGGTGCTTTTGGTGTTTTGATGTCCTTTATTGTGGTTCAATCACGCACCTCAAAGTCAGACAAGTTGGGTTTTAATAAACCCTTCTGCAGAAGATCTGAATAGCGGCCATTAAAGTGACAGTTTGTTGCCGAGAGCGCAAAATGGCAAGACCCAAGTCTGACAACACACTTGAAAAATGTTACGGTGACCTCAACGGCGAGGTACGCGTGCACGACAGCTATTCGTCCAGTCGGTTAGAAAGGTGGACTCACTCTAGGTTATGATGTTAGCTTGAAAACACCAGTGGTTTCCGAGACACCAACATGGAAGAAGTCTACTAAAGACCTCTGATCTTCCGTACGGGTAATCAACAACAACAATTGCGCATATTTTAAACTTTTTAAACGTGCAAGGAACATCACCCTGTAGTGAGAGTCAGTGCTCTAAGTGTTGGTTCCTCAGATGCATATTGCGCTTCTTCTACTTTCGATTTAAAGTATAAAATTAAGTTATACCAATCAATCACCTGTTCGATTATTGCTTTTTGTACTTTTACTCTGTCTTGGTAAACAGCATTGGTGTTGTCGTGGGCCCCAGCGTGTGGTCTTGAACCACGCCGGGGCCACGGAATTAACTCTGGCCCGATTACGCTTCCCTGATACCCGCGATGAAGAAAAAGATAGAAGAGGACGCGGACGCAACCGTCGAATTCAGAGCTTAACCAAGTTGTTGTCGCTGTGTCGTGTGTGGGATTTGCGCGTGTGTATTTATACCTCGGATGTGTGAGTCCTACATGCGGATAATCCAAGAACGAGGGGGGAGCTGAGGATCCGCGCGGCTAGCGACATGTTGCGAATAGGGGAACCCTACGTCGGAGGTGGAGCGACCGGACTAAGGGGTGTGAATAAACACGCTTCACAATGGTGTCTAGAGGCCATTGTTTTCGTTCGGCTCCTGGATCCCCCACACACCCCCCGCACCCCCCTTTATCTCTTCTATGTTGGTCAGTATATTGCCGTTTTTTCGTATTACAGTGCTCGTCGAACCCATCTAAATGAATGTTGCAAGGTGGCGGCACGTTGTGCCAGTGTCAGTGGACGAAGGCCATTTGATAAAAGATTAAGCAGAAATAAAGTATATTCAACCTAAAAGAAGAGTTCTGCTCAAGTCTGGTAGGAATATTCTCGAACTTCCTTGAACACATCTCACTTTGGCGTGGTGGTATCCAACAGCGTCAGGGTACGAAACGGCAATAAATGACACTTGAACTGAAGTAGAATGTTCGATAAGTAATTGTGCTTTTCACTGACCAGTAATCTCTGTGGGAACCAGATTCTAAATAGTTGGGATCAACGGTGCTATGTAATGAATTCTTCAGTTCAAATTATGTTAAGGGAACGTTTAAAATGCCGTGGTCGTCGATCGAACCGCCTTCAACGTTGTGTCTAGAGTCGGGCGTAACTAAGCCGTTGGTGAATGAAAGAACATGGTTGACGGGTCAGCTGTGAACAGGGGGACTTTTCGTCCGAGATTGTGCTGACCGCGTTGACGGACGTGAATCAATACGATTCACTGCAAACATATAACTGCCTCATCTGTGTGCATTTTGTCTGGAAAACATTTCTAGAGTTCTCCGCGTCCCCAACCGATTTCATCTAAACTTATCACAAATAGACGTCCAACTTCACCTCAGTAGGCGGTGACCACAGGTGAAACAATGAAAAATGGTAAAAGGCAGAAACACAGAATGTTTCCCCTAAACCCTGCCACCTTTTTGTTGAAGTCCACGGCTCCTTCCTTTGGCCCCACCCACCCTACCCTCAGACACATTTCCTGTGGCGGAAGGTTGCACAGTCAGTTGCCTGTCACCAGGTACGGAAAAGCTACCACCTTCTGTTACCTCGGAAGTTTACTCTGCCGGAGAACAGCAGTGTGTGCGTGTGTGCTGCAGTGCTCACCACAGGCCCACTTTGTGACATTCGAGGTGATCAGCTGACTCTAGTGTTGCCTGTGCCAATCGACAAATACAAGGGCACAACTCCTGTTTCCTCAGCGTACTGACAAATTGCACGCGTTTGTCAGTAAAAGACCCCAGTTACGACGGCTGAAGTCACAGGAAGAACATTCACAACGATGAAGACCATGCTGTTGGTGTTTTGCAGCGTTGTATCCACGCACAGCCGATTGTACATCTTGGCGAAGAACACGGAAGTGTGTAAGTTGTAACTTTACACAGCAAGGCAATGTCTCTATTCACCAACCAAAATACAGAACTAAGAGGTTACCCTTCTTTGTATTTTGACTATTGTGCCTAAATAACTGAAAGGGATCAAAGAGTGTCACCAGGAGGTCATCGCGGAGGAGTCGGGGGTGGTGGTAACTCCCTTGAATAGAACAGCCCAGATATCTGTGCAATCTCGCTTCTCAACCTGCATACAATACATTCAAATCAACTATCGATTTATGGTCTAATAAAGTCGAAGTCATGTAGGATGCAATCGTGATTCACCATGGCTGCCTTTTTGCATCATAAAAATCGATTGAGTTCCACGTGATACTCAAGTTGTTTTGTAGGTTGGATAATATTTTATACTTGTGGGGTTTTTCAAGAAATTGGCTTTTGTTTGCGAAAATATGGCCTTTCAAAAACACAGTAAAACAAGCCAATCTTTGAGGGCAAGAGGTACCTTGAAAACATCAAATTGTTTGTGAAGTTTGGTAATCGTTACGCCACTTTTAAACGCGAAAACCGTGGGCAACAGCCACGCCTGCCAAGTACGGTTAGTTCTAACAGATCAAAAAAGTGTCACGCAGACCCTTCGTGTGGAATTTCGTGGAAATGTCGCGTGTAGAAACGCTCTTAACCCAGATCCTTTTGGTATTCTTCCATATGCACACACACACACACATACACACCGCCACCTCCACAGTCAAAGCAGTAGTAGCAGGCTAACAAACGCGAGACCACTAAAATCTCACCATGATTTTAGAAGGAGTGCCTACCGAGGCACCAAGTGACTTGTCATAGGTTGGGCAGATAAAAGCTACTCCAGTCTACACATGCAAAAGCGTGCTTAAACACTTCTTACTCTGTGAATGTGTCTTACAGCTAGGATTTCACAACTGGCTCTCACGGATGCAACCCAAAGTGCTCATGGAGCCGGGAGCACTTTGGCTTGATGTGATTGGCTGGAGTGGATTTCTCGCTTCGTGGGAAAATCGATAAGCTTCAGTGGATTTCTTACTTTCAAAGCTCTTGAGGATGATGACAATGCTGGGCCGTTAACACGATGTTGTTGGTGATTTGTAGTCATGACAAAGAAACGGAACCAGGAGGAGACGATTGTTTGGCCTAGTGTATTGGGAGCCGCCACGGTCCCCAACTCAAACAGGGCGGTGTCCGAGAGTTAAGACGTGGTCATCTAGAGGTAGCCAGGTGCTCTCGTTGGGGATTAATACAGGAAATACACCTGCCCACTCAAGAGCTCAACAAGGGGTGAGACGACATCTATTACTCATCCACAACCTGCCCTAATGGGCAAAAAGGTCCACTTACAATCTACCCAGCATTACTAACAGGTTTCTACCAGAGTAAACTAATTTAAGAGGAGGAAAGGGCGACAGAAGACGTGGGGGAGGAGTGGGGGAAGCCAAGCCTGATGCGACAACGCCCACATCTTTAAGGGGATTGTCATTGTTACACCGGACAAAGTGGTCTCCAGAAGGCATTTTTTTACCCATCCTCAGCCTGCACCGAGACGAACAAAAAAAGAATGCAAATTTTGTGCTCCCTGAACAAAGCACACTGCCATCGGCCTGACGAAATCGACGATGCAGCAGAGCAGTTCTACAAGGGTGTGGCTGCTTGTCTGGATGTAGCCCACTAACTGATGAGATTTCGGTGTTTACCAAACCATCACGCATCAAGGAGGCGCGTGGTTGAGTGCATCCGCACTGAGGCCGTGTCTGCCACAGGCAGCCGACAGCTGAGGTTTCCAGGAGTTGCCTTGCGTTGCCTGGACGTCGGTGAGGCGCCTAGAGTGCTAGGCACTCAGCAGGTTTGCCGTTGCCTCGTGGTGGCTCACACCCCACTATTCGGTGTTATTGATGGATGTGGTTGTGGGAGGGACCGCTGTACTTTCCATTGCGGTAAATAACAATTTCGCAAACTAACCACCTACACACTCTAAACTGGTAAACAGGTGTTACCACGCCTGTTCCCACTAACGTAATTTAAACCAGTTAATGAAAGCGCGTTTTCGCGTTGTGTATAGTGGAACAAACAGGTGAATTGTTTTCTGTGATCCACCGCCCACACAATGTGCCGATTTTTCGACGTATTTTTAATTTCTACGTGTTTCCTTTACATCTTAATTAAAAAGGGCTACATTCATCGATCGATTTGACACAATAGAATGCCCAAAAACAAGAAGATAGGATATGCGGTTTTGCAATGTACAGTGATTCTCTTGGTATATAAAATAAGGAAGGATAGAGAGAGAGAGAGGAATGCCCTATGCCAAATAAAACAAAAAAATAACGCTTGAAAGGAAAATAAAGATTTGTGAGTAATGAGGTTCGATTTACTCCTGGATGACAATTTGGCTCTAAGCTGTGGAGGCTCCTCAGCCGTGGGTGACGGAGGAGGTGTTTGCGTTGGAGGAGGAGGAGGACGACGAGGAGGGGGAGGAAGTGGAATGAGCTGGGGGAGGTTCTCTGGGCTGATGGCTCTGAAGCGACTGAGACAGCATCGTCATGAAGTGGCCCACAAGGTCCACTTGAATCGGCATCCAAATGTAGTTACCACTGCGGTCGTCCGAGGAAGCGGGAGCACGCCTGACGCTTCCAACCTCGCCATGCTTCAGTGGATCGCTTTGGGGACTGTCGAAGGGTCGAAAAATGGGTGGCTTTCTGTCCTCCCCACCAGCTACTCGCTGAATCTGTTCTTTCAGCCGGTTCATGTTGATCATGTGACGTTGCCAATGAAGGTAGGAGCGATGGTCGGACGTGGAGGAAGACAGTGTGTCTTCCTGAAGACCCTCATTTGTCGGTGGCCAGCATTCAGTTGATCTGGGTTTTTGAGGGGTCAGTGAGGGTGGGGAGAAATGCGGAGGGTGGGTCTCAACGAGTTTGTTGGTAGCGGCCGAGCAATGGCAGCTACAGTGGCAATTTGGCGATGATTGGCGCCTAGCCGACCTATCTGTCGACGGTCGATTCGGTATGAGGGCACGAAGTACCTCTTTGCACGCCAGGGAAGCAATTGCATCCACGTTGTCCTTCGATGCCATGGAGTAGTGTAGAGCCTCGCTATTCTTCTGGAGGCTTGTGCAAGCCCTAGCAAAATCCGACGTTGGATCGGACAACTCCATTGGCGGAGAATGAAGGACGGACGTGTTCGACGTCCCAAGACTTAGCTGTGGATTTAAAGTCGGTGAGAATGAATTTGGCAGGTGCAAGCTGAACTTCGAGGACTCCTGAGTGGACAATGTCATTGGTGAAGACTTTGGTGAACATGAGAACGGCGGACCCGGAAAGGAATCAAAGTGATTTGGCTTTTGAAATGGCGAGAACTCGTTTAAATGGCCTTCTGGTGAAATGCTTGATAGCGACTTAGCTGACGCCGACTGGCGTCTGTGCGGCCGTATGTGGTCGGTTGAGAAATACGAATCTGCCGGGAGCTTATCCGCGGCGTGCAGACGCATCAAGCCCCTTAACCTATGCAGGCCAATAAACTGATAGACAAATTTGTGGCCTTGAACCTTGCGGATTATGTTCTTCTGGTAGTAGTAACGCAGAGCACGCGAGAGTTTGTCGTAGTTCATGCGGTGGTTGTTGTCCTTCCGCAGGCCCCACAGTCGCGCCACTTCCTCCGCTCTCAGGAGCACAAATTCGCCAGCATTGTTCGTCCAGCGAATAATATCCGAGTAGCGTGGGTCCAGCAGAAGTTGAAGGAGAAACTGCCACAGAGTGACCTTCCCTTTGGACGTGTCGAATTCCAACTACAACCACAAAACAACCACAGCTCACGTTCAAGAATTCCAAAAGGTGATTAGCACCATTTACGGAAAATGCCAAATTTATACAAAAGATGAACATTTCCTGAACAACAATTAGAATCGGATGAATCTGCTCACATCACTCATCAGAGTGACTTTCAGAACTGGTTCAAAACGGCCAGAAGCTAGACGGGAGCTTTGGATGTCCAACACGAGAGCGCTTTCCTGAATAACCTCTCAGAAACCCGCAGTCTGGTGTGATGCCTGCTGACTCCTCTCAAACATACAATAGACGGTTTCTAGGTGGTCACGTGTCTTCCACGTGGTGAGTCATCATTCAGGATGTGGTCAACAGAACAAGCGTCCACACAAATTTAAAAAGCACCTGCTTGAAGTCTACCAACATGAGATACTGCATACGTTGGTTAAGCCTACCACAAGGAATCAAATCATGCTCAAATGAAACCGCCTAGCTGTCTGATGATTCAGTCTTCAAGGGGAATGATTCTAAGCATTTATTTGGATAAAAAAAGGTAACATTTTCGAAAATTTTGAAATACAAATTTACCAAAGCGGATAATTTGACTTCCTTCCGGTTAAAAATCAAGTTTCCACAGATGGAAATGGTTTGATTTTGAGGGTTAATGTCGGTTAAGAAAACATTTCGAACTTCAAGAGGAAGGTATTTAATTAGATTAAAATAGTTACCGGTTGGTCGTTGTGGGTGGTCACGGAAATTGCAACGTACGTAGGATAAAAGGAAGCTGACTATTCGCTGTCTTATCCCACACATCCAACTCCTCCAAACACGATAAGCTGTAGAACAAGATAGTACCACTCGCAACGTTACATCTTTGAATTGAAGCAGTCAACGCCCATCGCCTGATCCACGATA
>UXSR01000656.1:0-22165 GCA_900604375.1 Mesocestoides corti
TTACCTATTAGGGCTCGGGTATTCTACATACCTATTACAGCAACATTTTCTTCTATTATAAACTCGCCAAAATAAAGAATTTATACAAACAATCCAAAAACATACCTTATTAATTTCTTTAAAAATGGAGATATATAACTAAAATGTCAGCAAAATTCGAACAAGTAATTAAGATGCAAATGTGAAATGTGGCTAATATTAGTTGTTTCACTTTGAAAAGATATAAAAAAGAGATATTTTTAGAAAATTCAAAACTTAAAAGGCTTTCATTTAGGAAGCAAATGCAGGGATACAGTGTATTTCTAGTAATTTCTATTGCAATTGTTGGAGGTTTGCTGCTTGCGGCAAATTATTCTAGCTTAGTATTTTTTAAAAAAAATGACAAAACAGCTCGTCTTTGTTAAGAATTAAAGACAAACGGATGTACGGTTATCAAAAGCCTAATCTTACATATTATTATGACATTATCAGGCTAGATTTTATCAAAAGGCGACGCGAATAGACATGTAAGGACGTTGAATACTCAGCAGGCATAAAAAGAGTTAAGATTTGTTATATAATATTAAAGGATAACTCATTTGGGTAAAAAAGCATTAAAACTACTTGAGTTAAATGGATCTTTTAGAAGAGAAACTTGGACTTTGCTCTTACTTGCTGTTTACTTCAAACACAAGGAATGTTTTTGGTGCGCTATTAGTGTGTCTCCTACGGCTTTAAGTAAACATACCAATTCATGAATCAGAGACAACAAACGAAGATAACACTTGCTCTATTTTTGTACATTTGAATCCATACCGACCAAACTACTTCTCTCCCGCAAATATGTTTAGAAGTGTAAATGCGCGACAGATGGGCAACGTCAACAAGGAGAGTACTTTATTTGAAAGAGATGTTTGTACACAAATCAATGACGATGAACACGATCGCGATCTTTTCCATTGCGCTTGCGATCTGCAAAATGGTAAAAGTATGCATTTAAATGATACTGGATATAACTGCATACTGCAGTAAAACATTTGAGAGATTAATCAGAGCGTGGAATGTTACGCAAAGAAAGAAACACTAAAGATCAAATTTATTTGCGTATAATATGCACAAAAGCACTAGGATGCAGACGGTTTCTTAAAAAATCTGATGCGAATATTCTTTGTGACAGAAAATCTTAAAGCAAAATTAATGGAAATAAAAAAGCGAAATTTGGATTTTAATAAACCAGGTAACTTACCGGAGGATTCTTCCCGATCTCCACGACGGCGATCGCGTGAACGACTTCGGCTTCGTCTAAAGTGGAAGAAATAAGGAAATGATACAAAAGGCCTAGACAAATAATGTCATTTAAGTATAAGTGGGTAGTGTCGACTTTCTGAACTACGTCAGAGATTCGAACACAAAACTGATGAAAATCATACCTATCCCTAAATATTATCACAAGTAAAATACAACACCGACAATAAGATGAAGTTAATTGTTGTGCATACTATACTGGTTGGGCTTTATAAAGTAAATGAAACAATATCTGGTAAGTGTGAAATCCGTTAGTAATTCATATCTCGGATGAAAAAAATAAAGCATTTTATGGCCTTAACGCCAGAACAAACTTTGTATTTTGTGCCACATTGGTACCAACAATAGCTTCTACGAAATACCTAGCCACAAGGTCATCGAACCAACACAAACAATAAGCACAGAGGAAACTTACATTGTGAACTTTCGGTCTCATTGAGACAGCAAAACGCCTTACAATTAAAATTTGTGATTCTGAAACTAACCACTTCGGTGTGATACATCAACCAAATTAATCTAGATCCCGACTATCAATTGAATTTTATTCACAATTAAGCACAATATAACTGCTCGACTCTTTCTTGACAAGATGCAACCGGCCATTCGTGTTTTGACACCCGACCGTTTGTGAAAAAGAAGATAGAACTTTTAAATAATTTTGTGTTATCTCATGGATGATGTCATCGCAGGCAGTAAAGATCAAGAGGAGCACAGACGCTGCTTTCCCACGTCTAAATGATTAGGATTTAATTAACAATCCTTCAAACTGCGTTTTTGGTGCTTCGAGGCTACATCATCATGGCTACTGGTGAGACCTATAGATGCCCATGGATTTCCAAAGGCCGACGTCCACCAATCAACTCCACAGTTCCTCGTGTTTGACTAACTTCTGCTACCAACCCCTGCCTCTAACAAATTTACTCAAGGATATTTCTATAAAACTGAACATGACGAACGAGGCACACCTACAGAATAAGTCTTGGCGACCGCAACAATACACGTCTGACTATCAGATGTCCCTCTGTCAATGTCAACCGAAAACTCTCCTTCAATAACTGGCGCAATCCAGCAGTTAACCCTTTGTGGAGCAGAGAAGCCACTAGACTATTTTAGGTACAAAAGCAATACAGCAACTTCGGACGGAAACTCCTGGCTAGTTATCCAATAACCAAACTTGGAGGTCGGCAATTTGTGATCTGCACCGATAACAAACCACTGACCGTTGCCATTTAATGCAGTTCTGACTGTTTCTTACAGATATTCACGATACAAATCTCAAACAACATCTACCAAACCAGAGACACGAAAAATACTTATCCGGTGCATCCACTTGTTCCTACATCGATGACGTTACCAACAAGTCTCAAATTAGTCTTGAGAATGCGGCGATTGGTTCACAATTAGACGTCAAACTACACGATTTCCAGAAACAAACGTCGGAATCAAAGTCATTCAAGGTCCCTCTTCTCAACTGATACGCGAGAAATTTACCTAGTATGGCCACCTCGAACTGTTCAAGTGTGGGCAAAATGTACTGGGAGAACTAACAGTTTCAAGAATAAAACAGGGAAGATGCACATTGCCATAAAAGCAACTATTTGCAGTAAAATAGTGGAAAATACCTTCGCCTTTCTCTCTTGTCTCTGTCTTCTCGATCACGTCGTCTTTCGTGGTCGTAATCCCGGTCATAACGATCCCGATAGGGGGAGTCTTCGCGGTGGCGATCTCGATGCCGGCGATGACGTCTACCTTCATCATCATCGTCATGGTCACGATGCTTATCTCGTTTACGATCCTTGCGGTCCTTCTCATCCAGTTCGGCTTCTTGAGAGGCCTCTAGTTCTTCTGTAATGTTAATGTCTTCTAAGTCCTCATCAAGTAGAGACTGTCGAGGTTCAAGGGTATTGTTATCTTCTAGAACTGATCGCTTTTGTAGACGCGGAAGAATAACATCACAAACGCGCTCTTCATTAAGTAGCTGGTCAATAAACTCATCCATGCGAATAATTGAGAACTCTACAGTGTTTGAAATTGCATCCGTTTATGTAAACGTACTGCCAGCGGTGTCCTGTTGCTTTAATTTGCGAAAGTCGTTGTACAGAGCTTCTAAATACTTGTAGATCTCCACAGACTCCCCAACAAGACGCAAATAGAAAGCACCCAGAGCCCTGGCGTACCTAAAGTTTTAGTGTTCACAGGATGCAAGCGCTCACTTGTAATCCTCCTGCTTGATAAATTCAATAACAATGTCTTTATCAGGCTGTATCTGCAACATTTTCAACACAAGACATAGGAAGGGAGTTGGTTTATTTAAACCACTGTAAGTGCCTCCCACATACTTAAGTTCCACCGCTTTATCAACGAGAAGCTCAGCTACAGGAGTAAATTCTAGTAATACATAACCAACATGTAAGTGCAAAGCAGTGTTCTTTCCAAAATTGGCACTCATATATGCGACTTCTTATAATTTTTTCAATCAAATATTGTGGGTTTGTGCCATGAAGGGTATGGGCATCTTTGACCGTCCGATTAGCCATTTTGGCACACGAATATTATTAATTAATCGGTCGCCACAAAAGTGACCAATTAATCAAAACCTACAAAACGTTTAAATAAAATTAGAAGAATTAAAAGCATTAATTGTTTTCAAAACATTTTAGCGCTACATTACCTTAAATAAATTTATATATAAACAAAAATCACTTCCCGTCATTTGGTTTGCAGTGTTTTAACATTTTATTTTCTAAATGTCGTGAGAAAAAAGGGAAAAATCCACAAGAGAATTCTACACGCCAAGTTATGTTAGCCCCAAAATTTTTCGAATTAAGATCACATAAGCACCATGGACCTCTAATTGCTATGTAATCAGATACTTCGTCAAACCTAACAGCATGACATATGAATTAATGCAAGATCAGAAGAAAGGGGAAGCTAAAGTTATCATTTGCCAAAATTGGATGGCCATGAGTTTAGAAGCATTTGTTGCGTTTTATCTAGCACTTTGATGCTTCGTCATCATTGTGGAGGCTTCCTTTCAAACAGGAGCAACTCGCTTCTGTGGCGATTTAATCCAACCGGAATCTCTTCACTTCCAATTCCTCACAACGTTGCAGTGTTATAAATAAGCATCCTTTCAGCATGACAACCTATCCGATAGACTACGCACACTGTTTCATGGTGGTGGGTTCTTGCTCCATTGGAAGTCAAAACCGTTTAAGAAGTACGACGGAGCATGAAAGCGACTGCACACCTAGTTGCAGAATGCATTACTTGAGTACATTTGCTGCACTCTTGCCCCAGCCACGAGGAGCAGTCGGTCTCCTCACGGCAGTCCGCCACACCACAAACGCCATTGCTTTTGTCTGTCTCCATCCACCTGCACATCATCATCACCATCGTCTTGCAATACCGAGCTTTAGCTCTTTCAAATGCGCCTTGATTTCTATTTCTGGAATGCTATTATCATTTCTCACAGAGATGGCATGCGCAGTGGAACCTTGGTGAACCGATGTTGAAACACGGACTTGTGCACATATACGCAAGGAAGTGGACTACTTTCAAACAAACTTAATGTAACCAGGTTCATGCCTTTTGACTCGATGACTATTTCTCAGCTTCTTCTTCTAGGTAGTACAAAATGCTTCAAAACTCATTTCTCCTTTAGTCCATTCAGTGTACATTTACAAAACAACAAGGTATGAATTGGAATTGAATATTTGTCATTCGAAAGGTATAAAGAGGCGTGCGATGTGCCCAGAAGTACCTACCAAGTACAAATAACAGGCTGGCTTTGCTTCCCAGAGTAACGTAATATAAGCAAATGCATTTCAGGTGGCTCTACACGCTCTACCATAGCCCATACTTAGTGCCAGGCAGTCCAGTTCGTACGATCGAAGAATTAATTCAAAAAACTGGACGGAATCGCATTTGCAAAAGCAGATAAGACAATGGAGAGCAATATACAGTGACGGCACTTCCAATTGTCAAGCCCTTCTAAGTCGACTTTGTGCAAGTCTGCACTGCATTCGGCCATAGTGTCGTCAAATCGGCCATGCGTGTCAAGATGGTCAGATCAGGCTACTTGAAGAAAAGAGGATTAGATGAAATGGCATAAACTCCCCCCAATGGCATGTGGGATGTCTGCACACTCTCTGCTACGCATCACGGTGAGACTAGTTACACTAACCCTGATTGACGACATCAACAGGTACGGTTTAAACGTCTTCTCAAGGACCCGAGAGCAAAAGGTATCTGCAAGGAAATGTATTAACCTATGGCATAAATCTGAAGATCAGTAGGACATGGAACCCAAGCATGACGCAGAAATGGCAAAGCGTGGATGAAACACACATGTGGTTCTACTAGGACTGCGTCCACCGCGGGGTTTGGGAGTCACTGGGAACCAATAAATCCCGCAAAATTCAGTTCCTGGAACCTATTTCTTCGTTGGTGTTGCCATCTCGGAGATCAGGGCATTCCATTCAATCTCAATGTCTGCCAGTGGCAATTTCAGAAGTTAAACATGACGTGCGACGACCTCCTCTGGAAGGCCCCACAAAGCTAGCGAAGCTATGGTCGCCTCTCGAACCACTTCTTCATTGGTCCTTTTCATCAGACGGCAGATTTTTGCCACGTAGTTGATCACGAGTTCTCTGAGACGATAATGACGTCTCCCGAACTTCCCTAGCAACCCGTTGGCTGTAGTAGAGAACAGGTCCAGCAACTTGCCCATCAGCAGTTCGTTTGGTGTTTCGGTAGGGCAATCACCTCACTGTCGCAGACAAATTGCACACGACCTTATGCGATTTTGATTGAGGGTTGACACCGTCTAGAATTCTTCCATGTCTTCAAGACACTCCTCTCTAAACAATCCATGGGATATTTGTTCTTCATGCTCTCGTGTTATAAAACATTAGGCTCTCTTTGCATTAACTATCACTGAAAATAATTTATTTCACGTTTTTTGGTGTACTTGATCACATTTCTAATTGAAATCCGATCGTCAACAGCTACCCAAAAATGTCATGACGTCAGAATTGCTCTGATGTTAACGCATTTATTTTATTACCTGGTTATTTTGTACGATCTGATCTAACGAGCTAACAATTTGCCCTTTACAAATTTTGGTATGTTTAGGTTTTGGTCAGGATAAAATTTCAGAGGTAATCTGTGTGACACCATCACTACGTTTTTCTAAAATAATTTTTAAGTATATCCTCCTAACCCAGCTACATAACATAAATTCCTGAAAACCACTTTTCATTTTGGCACACAAGTGTAGTTGGGAAGGCATTCAATTTCTGCCTCTTCATTCCCTCCACATTATGCCACTAAATGTAATAAAACTTTACGTTTAAGTAACTAGTGATCAATAGCCCTTCGAAATTATCTGAGGTGCGCGCGTATATGATGGTGAAGTCCTCCTGCTGCCCATTTTCACTCGGCTTGGCCAAGAATCACTTTAATTGCCCCCCAAAGGCAAGAACGGTTACTGTCATGCGATTCATTTAAGCTCTGTTAAACGGAATAATGTATTCTGGTAAAATAAAAATGATCTCTCACACGTTTCTTACAATACCTCAGACACGCACACCGTCGTCTGTTAGTAATTACTCGACAGAAGTGAGTAAATGTCACAGGTTCCGTTCTCTCTTATGACTATTTTACTGCATAGAACAATTATGATGAAAATATTCTTGCTGAAATATACTTCTGTTGCCGTAATTTTATTGAACATTAGTAATTTTGTTCCCTAGTTGAAGATTTACACAAATTGCACGGAACGGCTAATACTTTCGCTCAAACTCCCTACATAGTGTTACAAAGTTGAAACCAAAATGCGGGTCAACTGATAAAGTTGTCCTGTATTATCAAATTGACAATCGCAGCGCTGTCGACAGAACATGTGAACCTGGACGCTTTAACTCCATAGTACCAGTTGTGGCATGAATCAAATTTTACTCACCTCTTCACCAACACCAATCACCTCAAGGATTTTTCTAGAAAGTCTAGGTGTTTTCTGTGTTCCAGTAAGCACGCAGATTTTGTGGCGGCATTTTTACTTAACAGTTGGTTTGCCAACGATTTTTTTCTGCTTCATTTACTATAACATGAAAACGCATTTTAAGAAATGTACCAATTTGGTAAAATAGGAGAAATTGATTATGGTACACAATTTTTGTTTCAAACTAGCATAACACATGATTTTTCTCTTGTAGTGGTCCATGAGTACCATTATGACAATTGCTCATACATACCACACTTTCAACAACGAAGTAAAGAAGCCGGTGAACTCAAGCCGACTGAGAGTATCCTTTGTAAGTAATTTTTTGGTTAGTCTACACACAGATTGAAACAAGATTCTGTGCATGCATCCTCGTTCTGTAAAATCGCGATGCTACCAATGTATTAGATCAAAACCATCAGTCACTTTCAGAATATTAGAGGTATGTTAATTTAACAAAACACGCAATAGCCGAACAAAGTCATAATTGAGTTGCTATGTTTGAATTAGTAAATGAGCTTTTACTACTGACATTCCTGTTTTCAAGTCTAAACTCCTCGAACTGATGCAAGAATTTTTCTATGGTAAAGTATTCAAACAGTTTCCGTACAAACACTTGGGGACTGACAAAAAACTCTTGCTTGCAAAGATCGATTTTCGGCTCTACAATAACCTCATAGATGCTAAACTGTGACCAAACAACCAGCAAACTTAGTACTTTACACTTTTAACAGCGGTTGGGTTAGTTGAAGCGGCATTTAAAAAATTTCGAATATAAATTGCCAAATAATCATTTCAAAACTTTTTGACGGAGTTAGTCATGGTTATTAATTGCAATGTTGTTGTTGCAAGAGCTCACTAAAATTATTCATGTAGAACTTGTAGAGGAATGTTTGAAGAGATTTTCCAAAGGATAGATATGTGAAATGAAGTAGACATGTTCATTTAAGCTTCACAGAACGCATTTCCCACGTTGCCATTGTTTTACTTGACTGATGCACCCACTTTAGGTTTTATGGCTTGCAAGCAATGAATTGACTTCAAACATTACTTGTCTTCTCTTTGTTCTTTGACACTAGGGGTTGTACATTGGGTTATATGCATAGTACGAATAAAAAGCATGCATAAGCGACTACAGTTTAAACTCTCGCAGTCATCCTCTCCTTTACCACTTACTGACAATGACACTGATTAGTCCTGACCCTCTCAATCGTAAAACGGTATCCTCGTTCCTTTTACTTCATTTGAGCTCCAATATTTAGTGAGAGTTCAAGTTCTCATAATTGTGAATTTGCGAGTCATGATACATGTGATTTCATGCTCATTATCAGCTACCGACAGGATAAGCAGTCAAATGTATTGACTAATTTGACCAAATACCTTCGTATAACCTTCATATAAATTTCCAAAAAAGCAGTTTTTACATGATCAGTTAATTCAAACAGCTGTACCTCAAAAAATACATTGTATAATTAACGTGTCATAGCCCTGCAGGCGAGAGTCTGTCGGACAATACTCCACTATTCTAGATAAGGGCAACTAACACTGAAAAACAGCACCCACTAATCTTTAATTTGATTTGCTATTTACTCATTAAGTAATAACATTTGGTGATTTCCGAGCAACAAGCGCCTTCAAAAGGAAAAAAAACTACTTTTGACAAATTGTAAAGTCCTTTTAAATCAGATATAGTCAAAATATCATTAATTAGTTTGATCATTAATGAGTCCTCACAACAGCCTTAGTGTTTAGCTGTGAAACACACACTCGATTAGTTCTAGTAGTTTTAGTTTCATTAGATCAAAATATGATTGATAAATGGGACTGTTATCAGTATATAAACATATAATTAAAATCGATTCTACCACTATCAAGAAAAAATATTTTCAAAGGAAGTACTCTGCCAAGTGCAGCATTCAACGAATCGGGCTGTGTTGCAGCAAAGCGTTTGTTTTGCTGCAAATGCGTTCAATCTCGATTGCTGATTGGCTCATCCCGTAGGTAGTTAATATACCTGTTTTCACACCCATTCTTTTATGAATGCAGAATTGACCAAAACGTTATGTTGTACCATAAAATCATTTTGAAATATCTCAGTTCAACATGCACATCCCACGGTTGTGTAAGCAAAAGTAATGTGGACGCCCATGGCTATTTCTTGGGGCTTTGGTCAAGGCAGTAGGAAATGTGTTTCGTCTTTGTGAACCTTGCTCAATGAGATGCAACATGAAGAATAAGGAATATCCAAGTCTCGAAAACGTAGGTGCAGAAGATAATAATGAAGTAATGTTAACTAGCCAGTTCCAACAACATGCAAGCCAAAGACACAGTAATAACAATGCAAAATAAAGAAAACTGTAGCATTCTTCTTTGTGACTTCCAGGAGTAACTTTTCATCGTCACAATGTGGAATGATGCCACGTTGATTATGGATGCTTTTTCTTGATGAAATAATGAAGGCCTTTTTTTCGAAGGCCAGAAATGCTAGTTGCTTTAGCAAATCAGCTAACCTTTCGAAATGCACTTTCTATGGCTAAGGTGAGAGCTCTGTAGAGTAAAGAAAAATGTGGAAGTGCCACCGAATATGTAGGAATTCAAAATTAGTAACTTAATTGTTGCTTGAAACATCAATGTGCAAAGCATCTTGCAACAAATAAATAGGATTCATGCTGCATTCTGATGTTGTTAAAGGCCTGTAGCCAACGTCCTAAAACAGCTTTTACAAATTACACGATATTACAAAAGCATGATTTTCAAAGCAAAGTCAAGAGAATATAGCAGGTAGTTGAGAAACCAGCAAACACAAGGAAAAAGAAACAGACGGCATAGTCAACCATCAAAAGAAGCCGCTGCATTTCTGAAAACAAGCAACGTCGATGTCCGTGACTGCTGCTTTGGTGAACAAAGATCTTACTTAAAAGAGAGAAAATTGAGCAGATCGTTGGGATGTGGGAATAAGTGGACCATCTATGGCAGTACTTCCTTCCACAGACAATGTGTGGGGCATTTTATTCACCAAGCTATTACATTCAAGCGATAATAAGAAGCGCTGTACTGGACAAGTTTGACAAATAGTTACAATCAAAAACTCCTTGTTATAGCCGTGCTCGTGTTAAAAGGTTTAAATTGACAAAGTGCTTGAACGTTTCTACACATACAAGAGGATCGCACTGCGCAAATATGTGCCCAGCACTTTGCATTTATCCTCTGCACAAATAAGTGATGTTTTACATCTACAAAAAAACTTCAAAATGGATTTTATTAGCTTAAAGTAAAATATTGCTGTGTACACAAATCTTCGATAATAAGTAGACACAAACTTAGCTGGCAAAAACTGGAAGGGTCTAGAAAGTCATCTGTCCAGACAAAATTTGCCACTTCCGCGTTCTTTTCGTCATGGTGACTTGCATCTTTCTGTACACTAGGCACGGAATACAATGAATTACTGACAACATATCCCAGCAGTCTCGTTACCACATTGACAGTTTATCGCGTGAAACAATCGTGCTTGCGATTCATGTAACCACCGTTTGATTTCACATAATTTACCTGTAAAAATAAAAGTTGGTTAAAGCCTCATGCATTTGGTGTGGCGTTGTGAGTGGATATGCCCAAGGATCACTCCGCATTTTCATGCTCCAAACTATCATTGGCTTTACAGACTGCGAATATGTACATAGAAGGACATGCGACATAGAAAATCGTGCCAGTATGAACATCACATCAAGCATAATTGGCCACTTGAATTATTTGCTTTATGTTTTGGTTGAAGTTACATCCACACCAGGATTGGAGCGCACAACCCAATAGGTTATTGTTTTTTTCCAGCTAACTTCATCATCTCAATGTTGCCGATTGGTATTTCACATCCAGTTCTTTCGGCTAGCAAAGTCCCTTGCAATTGCATTATCTGTTCTGCGCAGGTCCAAGTGGTATAACGTTTAGCGCCTTTTTTTAAGTTGCTTTGATTCGTTTGTTTCGGTGAACAAGAAACTGGGATTGTTGCAAATACCTGCTTAGGTTTTAGAACTTGCTTAGAAAATAACTCAGTGGTTATTGCTCAAGAATGAGCAGACATTTCAACACTGAGAACTTCCACAACACACGATTTCTTTTCACTTATTATGAGCACCCTATATGAGTTTTGTGTTGAGACTTCTGCCCCTACAAAAGAAAGGCGCTCAACACAGAATCTTCGATCCGTCGTTTGTGCTCCCACCTTGCCAGCAAAAATTAATTCTGCTCACACATAAACTGACTAGAACACCGCACAAACATACTATTGACAAGCCTATAAAACTGCTTTATGATTTAAACCAATTTGTCAATGCGTGCGATGCCACAGAAGGTCCACACAGTTCCACAATACATTTGATCG
Organism: Mesocestoides corti; assembly: GCA_900604375.1. NCBI lineage: Eukaryota > Metazoa > Platyhelminthes > Cestoda > Cyclophyllidea > Mesocestoididae > Mesocestoides > Mesocestoides corti. The sequence continues at coordinate 11,667 of UXSR01000656.1, forward strand.
CTTGGGTATAAACATGTCTTTAATAGACCATGATCTACGATTTTTTTAGCATAAAATGGATTGTGGTAACTCAGCCTACCAGAATATGTCAACAGCGTGTCTTCACAGATCCTTGGCACTAAACCCTGTTGGATAATTACGCCAGAGGTCTGTAGTTGTCATGATTGAGCCCCGTCACAAAGACGTTTCCTTTAAGAGACGTAGCGGTCGTCACGACATGATGGTGCTTTTACATAAATCCAATGTTAATATTGGATTTCTTTGGAGCGTTAATTTGACACAACAAAGTTGCCGTTGGAAACGATCGCGTCGCATTTCGTTTCTTTTGATCAAGGGTTAATTTGAAAAGAAAAGCTTGCTGTGTTCTGGTAACGATAAAGTAAATGCAATTACAACGTAGCAAATGGCCTATCCACCAGTTCTCCTGCCTGCCGAGCATCTGAAGATCGAGAGCATTCTTTCCAATTTTAGCAGCGATCAAGTGCTAGTGACAGTTCGACTGGATTGTGGCCAACATGAACTCATCGCAAAAATTATAGTTTATTTGCGCATCAAGAACACTGAAGTTATAAGGACTTTGCCTGCCATCGAATGTTTTAACGTTGCCCACATTTTAATCTCATTTACGTAGAATTATTACATAAAACTTCACATAAAATCAGAGTTGTAAGCTAATCCTCTGAGGAGGATGAATATCTAGTTGAACTCTTAAAGCTGAACGCTGATTTCATCAATTTATAATTTTTACGCAAAATTTTTTCTCCGTAAAATGGTCCCTCTTTAAATGAGCATGAGCAGAATAATTATAGAAAATTGTTTCAGTTCCTTCACTGCTTCTTATGGGTCGAGAGTCATTTGGAATTGTGCTAAATAAATCCCCTTACACATTAACCCGAGTCCGCTTTGTTTGACTCACGCCTGAGATATTTCATTAGGTGTAGGAACCTTGAAGCTCTCCTTTAAGAACTTGGTAATAGAAATTCTCTGAAAAATCACACAAATGTCTTACTTTTTGAGCGTAAGCACCTTCCGAATTTTATTAGGAAGGACTGGTAGCTTGGCATCTGACTCCCCTGTTGTAAGTGTTGGCCAATGGCCAATATTGTTCAGCTAATTTGAATTCACCTTTCTTGGACGCGATTAATTTATTAAGCAATATTTATTTCTTTATGAAAACCCTCTTTACTAGGTTTTCCATACATGTCATCACCACTTCACCCTTGTGTAAATTATTTCAGCTCCAATAAAAACACCAAAATTTACAGGATCTCTAAAAGACCATCTAAATCTGATTAAGGTATCAAGTTATCAGGCAAAAAACTATTTGCCTTTTGTTAAGTAATTTAGGCTCCAAGGAACCTGACTCATTCCTTAATTTCCTACCCAAGTGCCATTACCTTAACTGCTGCCAGCTAGTCATGAGGAAAGTAGTAATTGTCATCTTAGGACCGTGGGTAATGCGATGAACCGGCGCGTGCTGAATTCCACCGCACTTCCAAATAATACGTACAAGAAATGACTTAGTCAATAATTTTGTTTACACGGGAAATTAGCACCGTAAAAAAATTTTTTAACCATTAGCTAATTACTGATGCTGTGTACTATCACGTGTCTGGCATGGTAGCCACAGATTTTACTGTAAATGATGGTATTTGCATAAGTTGTACAAATGATATTCATTGTACTCTAATGAACATTGCAGGAATCAAACTAAGTGCATACGAGGATTTCCGGAGTTTTGATTCGTAATTAAATCACGATCCTCGCTTTACTTTGTCTTGTATTTATCGATATGTAATTGTCTTCTAGCGAAGCAACATTAACTTAAGCAGCATATCAAGATAGGCGACGGACGTGGTGACAAAACTCACTAGCTCAGTGGCAGATATGCTACACTAGACGTGTTCGCTTGAATTGTCATTTATCTAAGGTACTTTCTATGAATTAATTTTTCATTCATATGTGTTGAACGTACGCAATTGAATAATATTCCGATTCACTTCAAAATAGGAAGAAGCAGAATCGGTGGGTTTTGCTGAACGCATGATCCCCAGCCCCAATCGTTTTTTATTGTTAGCGAGCTGTTGACGCTTTGGGATGGCTTGACAGATAAACTTTGAAATGCTTACAATTGATCACTAACCTGATTAAAATTGAAACTTGATTCATATACCTAATGGACAGCAATTTGTGTAAAAACCGCAAAAAACTTGTCCCACTACATTAGTAACGCGTGATCAACGAACCAGCCGCCAAACTGAAAAACGCACGAAATCAGGGTTGCAAGTCGAGGGGAATTTTGCCGTGGTGAAAGTGGGAAAATACAAAGCCAAACTCAACTCCACACTGAGTTGACATTTTGCGTTGCGATGAGTTTGTGTGTATTCTAGAGAGCAAACACCAAGACGAACTATTTAATCGTGCTTAAAATGCCTTCCCGTTTGGACGAATCGAAACCGTTTGGTAATTTGCTGCAGTCTTCGTGGAGATGATGATATGAGATTTTCAAATCCGGTATTTTTTGCTCAAATGAACGAGGAGATTTTACTTTCGTTGAATAAGAATAATGAGAAATGTTCGAAATGTTGGAGATCTTGTTTTGACCAGTGGATCGAATAAAACTTTTAAGGTTTTATAAGGGAATCATTTGCACACGGTCGCAGATTCCGTCTTAGAAATCCAAAAGAAACTAACCTTCAAAATGCAAAACAGAACTAGAGGGCAAACAACTGCTAAAGTCCAAATATTGCAGTCGTCAAGGACAAGCAGTTATTTGAGATTAAAAAGGAGGAGATGGATGGGTAGAAGAAGAGACTAAAGAGGCATGCATTTTTTGTGTCCCGGCAGATTCCATGCGACCGGCTGCCGTCTTCCTACCCCTGGGCCTCCTGGTGCTCCTCGTTGGCGGCGGCGGCGGGCTCGGCTCTGCGGCCTGCTCGAGGGGGCGCCGACGCTGGCTCCTCGTCTTCGTCGCCGGCGGCTCCTGCATAGTGAGCGGTAAGTTAGCGGGTGAATGATTTGGCGGGGATACAATCGGCGGCTCTGCTTGTAACGAAACGTCCCTCAACCCGAGCTCCAGTTTCCGCCCGTGCTGTTCACACGCACATCATAGTCCAAGAAAAGTCCGGCATGCGTGTTTTCCTTTGAGCTTTTTTATGGAGATGATTCCCCTTGCTTTCAAATTTGTGGTCAGTATTTCTAAGGTTGTCTTAAGCGATACTGCTGATTTTACGCAATTCCGGCTACGTTTCTAACAGCTTTATTTTTTAAACATTTAATGATCAAATGTTACAGAAGCAATTTAGGAAAGTAAAAAATAAGATTGAGACTGATCTGTACTTGAAAATCCATGTGTGGGGTTTTCTTTACATCTAGTCGCGGAAGCATTGATTAGGAATCCATTATACGATTCATGTTTAGTATTAAAAAAAGCTTTCAAATTCATTCAAAACAAATCACCTCCTGGCGTAAGCCTGTGTGAGTCTGCAACCACAGCATGCTTGTTGTGTTAAGTGGCAAGAATAAACTAAGTAGGAAAGGATTTCATGCTATGCAAATTTTCACTTTGGAATTTTCAGCCTCCTGGAGTTAATATTACCAACTTCTAGACGCTTCTGGTGCAACGCAGGCTACGCATTTTACTTTTTGGAACCGGTGTTTTTGGAGAAAGGAGGAAATGCAGCCCAGCCTGAAAAAGGGGGCATTAGTAACCCTGTAAAATAATTGAGTCATCAAAAATGACGGTTCGAAGAAAAAATAAAGCGAGTAACGGGGTGGCCACTGATTCACTTGGAGCCATTAGATGCTGATGAAACACTTGCCTCTAGAATACCACAAGCTCCTGTTGAGAAAAGATGAAAATAATAATTGTGGTAATTAGCATGGCTGATTCCAATCTCATTGTTCGTCAACAACTACAGAACCCGAGAACAATGATGGGATTTTGAACAGACGATGTGACGAGGCTGACAATCGGGTCTTTCGGTAACGAGGATTGTTCCTATTGTCCGTCAGCATATGTCATGTTCAAAGCAAATGTTATGTGTGCCTGACAGTCAAAATAATAGGAAATTAGGGGACAGAGTTTCATACTTGAAATCTCAAACAGAAATAAGAAAGAAATTAAGAGCAGTTCGCAAGTAACTAATGACAAACGTCTGCTAACTTTCCTGATGCACAGTTCACGGAAGAGTGCGGGCCGGCCTCACAAATCCTTGCTCGCACTGGTGCAATTTCACTTAGTATTTTTAAAGTAACCAAGCTAAATTCAATTAGGTTTGACGCAGTAGTAATTCATCAATCCAGTGAAGTTAATTTGGATCATACTCTAAATTATTTGATGACGTTTTCCATGTCAAGCTTTTGTTCATCAGCTGACTTTTTTTGTAAAATACTTATTTCTGACTTCTCTCTACCTGAATTGGCGAAACGGGTGAGTGGCGGACGTCACCTGTTGCAGCAGATGAGGTTTGAGTATCTGGGTAACCCACAAGTACACCAGGACTCCCCTATGTTTGCTGGCCAGCATTTGGCGTTTTTCGCTGTTTTCCTGTTTCATTTGATACTTCGCTCAGTCGTGCATGTGTGCAGTCTCGAAAGTTGAAAATTTGTTGAAGACCATAACATTAGTCTGCATTCTATGCATCGACTTGGTTGAATTTCACCTGACAGAATAGCCTTACGCCATTATATTGGACTTCCTTTGACACTTGGCCTATCTGAACGTTAACTTTGGGCCAAGGTCAGCAGCCGCAACTAAACTTTCACACGTCGCATCGGTTAAAATTCTTGTTTTCCGTTTCCGTTGTAGGGATTTTAACACTCATCACCATAGTCTTGTATGTGGGCAGCGTGAGTTTGGCCTTTGATTCAGTTTCGGGTCCCCTGCGGGTGGAAACGCGCTACGTGTACTCCTTCGGTGCGGCATTTCGTCTCTGTGTAGGCGCCTTCATCCTCAGCGAGTTCACTGGTGTCTTTTCTATTTACCTTTTCCTGGCGGAAATGCGACACCGACAAAACCTGCACAACAAGTCAACCTCCCTTCGTTACAATCTGGCCGACAGCGTTTCCACCGACATCGTTTCCCCCTCTGGCATTTCCACAAAAAAGAAGCCAGTTGCTCAAATCGCTCTCACCGAGAACTGTCTAGATAAAGTTAAAGCCGGGGATAATTACTTGTTGCCAATCATCAAAAGACCTCCACTGTCCAATAACGGACATTTTCCCTTGTCGAATCATGTTGGTAACCCTTTCCACGTGAAAGTGATGTCCTACACTAAGTCTTTAAACACCAGCCCATTCATATCCACATGCGCTACACACAGTCTTGAGTCGCTTGACCCCATGGAATACGTGAAAGGCAACAACTTAGACGAAGTGGTCTGTAGAGCTCCAATGAAACGACGGCGAATGGCCGGACACAGTTCGGGATCGACAACCAACATGCGCTCCGTCGGGAGGCTAAGACAAAGAAATGCTAGGAGTGCTGGCAATATCCGTGCAGAAATTGAACTTCCCGACTTTGTGCAGTTTACCAAATCTGGCCGTTGTTCTAAGCAAACATTGTTTTCTTGTCGGGAGTGCGAACTGTTGCTGAAACAACATGGTCAAACACGGCATTTTGGGAGGTCACCCAGTGATAGATCTCCCAGTCCACACCAGATACCCACCTCTGAAACTCCTTCAACTAATATCGAGGAATCAATGACATCTTCGGCCTCCTCAAGTTATTCTTCCTGCCCTCATATCGGGGAGAAACAATCTAACAAACTCTACTATAGCGTTTCCCCACGTCGTTTGCCACGCTCACCTTGCATCAGACAACGTAGCATCACTTCTGTCCACAAGCAGATCCCACGGCGCATAAGTACTAAAAAAAATCCACAACCCATGACCGCTAGAGTATATGATGATACTACAAACTCAGAGTCTGAAATGCTTCACAATGAGATTATTCCTGTCGCTGTCTGTCGATGTTCCAGCAAACTGCGTACGAACAGTTATTCTGAAGTCGATAATTTTGTGCCAACATCTGAGGTCGGTGTCTGCAGTCCTTCCAGAGCGTTAAACAATCCCTTCCAGTTTCAAATAAAGCGAAGTAAACTTTATCAACAAGTTACCTCTATTTAAAGGTGGTTACGCACAAACAAGAGAGATCTGTTCTTCGCTCTTTCCCTTAAATTTACGTGCATAGAAGTGTGGATATCTGTGAAGGCATGTATCGAGTACTGCCTTATGTACCTTGTGGAAAATCATCGTAGATTTACATAATAAAGTTTGCTCTTACAATAAATGATTTTCTAGGTTAAACCCATCTGCTATCAAGCAATTTTGTGCAACCAAGCTATTATTTGAAATTACCGACAGGTCTTTGTTGCATGGTTGCCACTCCGGTGTCTACCGCGGAGTCAAGACGAAGAAAAAACGCTGCTCGGAGGTGCTGCCTCAGTTAAGCTTGAACAAGGTCCGAGTTAAGAAAGACACCTCCCAGCACCGCTTAGGTTTTCACTAACGAACTTTATACGAGTGTGGACTTTTAACTACCCAACAACCAACATTATAACTTTTATTCTGAATTAATGCATCTTCGCTCTGGGATGATTCTTTCTGGTTTAGACGAAGCTTTTGCTGATGATTAGGCATGTTCCAAAAAGTAACTGACGATAATTGAAGCAAAGTAGTAAAGTCGCAAAAAAGGTGGAAGCATCAAAGTAAACGTGAAAACTTCTATCAATAATTAGGAATCTAAATTTAAACAGCAAAATGAATTGATCAAATAGAAGAACGCCTTCGAAATATAAATTTTCAAGATGGATGAAAAATAAAGACCTCATTTCAGGCATGAGCATTTAACAGAAAACTTTCCCCAGTTTATCAATCCTGCGTTTCCCTAAGATGGCGAAAAAATTGATCATCGAAACGTGACTGCACTTTTAAATTTGCATTCCAGTGTACTGGCTTGGATCAGTTTGATAACGCGATTACACATGTAAGCCACTATTTTTTTCACAAGCCATTAAAGGGCAGAAGGCACAAATTCGCGTTTCAGGACACTAAATTCTGAGGACCATTAGTGACCATGGTGACGTTTTCCCTAATTTTCTTGAACTTCAGTCTGGAAAAGTAGTCCTTGAAAATGGCTTTATCACAAAAACTGACAAATACATTTAGAAATAACCTGAGTTTAGCTATTTCTATTTATAAATAACGCCCCACTTAATGAATACCTTCCCGTCAATGCCAAGAAATCGAACTCAGAGCTTTTGTCTCATAGAAGCAAGTGTTTTTTGGATGCATCTAAGTTCGCCGTCGGTGAGTTTGTAGCCTCGCGCATTCAATTTACTGGTACCTCGAATGGGAACCAGTGATGCAATAAGCTGTTTAAGCCTTCCTAAAAGCATTTAGCGAAGGTCATAGAAACAAGTCCCTTCAGCCAAGATGGGAAGGTTTCTGTAATCGAGTAAATCTCATTTACACTCGGTTCGAGAGAATCTAATTTGCATTCTTAATCCCAGCTTTGAGAAGAAAATTCGGTTTTTTCCAACATTGTTGTGATGAAAGACTCTAGTAATTGAAAATGGATTTAGACAGTCAAAGTAATGAAAGGTTTTTTAATTGAAACTTGCGGAGGTAATAGGGCTTCTTAGGAATATTCTGGTTTTTAGTGGACCCCATTTTAATCAAGCTATTCGCTAAACCCTATGTGAATTATTGCAGGAATAAAATATCTTAAGAAGTGTTAGAAATTCACATTAATTAATTTTTCACAGTTAACCCACTTTGTTTATTTTAATACAGTTTCGTGTTATTTCTAACATTAATGCGTAAAAGACTTGTTCACCAAGTTTTGGTTACATCGATGGGTTAAACATACCAAGGTCGGTAAGATGAAAGTGTGTACGTACTGCCAAGACACAGTAAAAATAAATTAACCTTGCGTATGTAGGAACAAATAGGTCCCAAAGTCACATCATGGGCTGAAATTTTGCAGCGCGCTGCTCTTCGCGTAGGCGACGCTCAAAGAGAACCAGAAGCGAAAAACATCGTGTGGATAGGAATAACACGGAAAATGCTCTACTTACCCTTCAGCTTTTATGGCTGGTTTTGATGATTTTGTTCTGAATCAACGTTTCGCTCCACCGAAAAATCAGGTATTTTGGTTAATGTCTCTGCCAGCACTACTGAGCATTAAAGCAAGTGTGGGGTTACCGGCCAGGTCTGCTCTCGAGGAAATATTAATATTGTTAGACTGAGGATGCACACAAAGCACATATTCCCGTAAAGGCATTTCCTAACAGTTAGATTAATAGAGTTTGAATCTTGATTAAGCCTTTTTAAGAAAGTGACACGTACATTTAATTCAACTATTTTGTCGTAAGCCTTAGTAACTTTGCTGAGGGGACCAGCACATGTGCATCCCCGCAAGGCCACGTTAACAGTTTAGAACACTGTTTCCTGCTATTTCAATGTTAAAACTCACACAAATCATGATTCACATACTGTCTAGAAGCGACCTGGGCCAGTTCCACTTAATTAAAAATCATCGTTGATACAAGCACTATCATTGCTTGGAACAAGTTGTGCTGTAGCGTCATTTTTAAAACCTTATTAAAACATTATTGACGGAATTCAGGCCCTTCAACAGGCCAAATATAAATCTCTGCCACAGAAACAAACAACACCGAAGCTTTCAATTGAAAAGCGTTGACAAAGGTGTGATGAGCTTTGCAATCGGTCTGCGTCCACACTTTGCCTGGGGATAGCTGATATCATGGTGATTCCATTCAATTTTAGCTTATGGGCGCTCGAACTGCTCTGACTGCTAATTTTACAGACCCCTCACAACGAAAATTTCGCTTTAAAAATAATGTCATGTCAAAAGTGATTTAATAAGTATTTTCGGGAGTTGAAGCAAGTTCCTTACTTTGCAAAATAACATCGATGTTTGATTTGTCACTACACCAGATTTGCAGTCCCACACGAAAACCCTATTTTATTTTATTTGTGCTGCAGCACTTTAAGAAAAATAGCAATAGGAAGTTCAAAGCAAAATGAAAGTGCACTGAAAAGTTCTGTACACTTTGGCAACACATTATATTGCCAAGTACTAATGAAGCACCTTGATATCCAGTAAATCAATAGCTAAAGTTGATGAAAGAGTCGTCTAAAGGACATTTGAAAGGTAAAAGTCACGGGAAATAGCAAAGAAAAGGTGTATGAGTCCACATTGAATGACCTCGAATCCACCAGCCCGCACTTCAATTCGTGAAAGCTCCCAAGTGTCCCATTTGCTAAATTGCTTGTCGTAATTGGCTCATGCCAGGGAAAAGACTAACCTCTTTTCTAATTCCACAGCTCAGTGGCTGCCAGTGCATTTACTTACCTATATTCCAAATTTATTTTGCCATTTTTACAGAATTAATAAAAAATCCGGTATTTAATTTTGATCGTCTTAGGCATCACACTTGTAGTTTTACAATTCACTCTAAATTAAGATAGACTTCGCAATATTCGTGAATAGCCCCTAACTCACTGTGGGTATGTTGTGGCATTAATAATTAATTTTATCATGCTTACCCTACACAGTTCCTCTGCAAGCGCTCGGTAAGCATCAGGTCAAAAAACAATCGCAGATAGTGGGCCGACGAATGATCAGATATATTGGATAAATATACACTACGTGGGTTGGTCTGGCACGTGTAGAACCTGTACAAAGTCCTTATAATGGACCCTCATTTCGTTAGATTCTAATTCATGCCGAACCTTTAATTTAAATAATGACACTGACCAAAAGTGAGAGTGTAAAACGTCGCTGATGTCGAAAAAGAACATGAAAATGATTACGTCCATCATCTCAGTTGAGGAATGACGCTTATCCTCCAGCGCGCATAATTTTGTAGTGATTTATGAAGATAACGTATCAAAAGAGATGCGAGGTGTTAAAAACTATGAAAGTCCTTTTTATAAAGTCAAACATCATTTCTACTACCGGAAATCACACAATAAATTCGTGAGAATAAGTCTAGACGGTGACTCAAAATGGATATGATACCTAGATGAGACAGAGTGCAGCAGCAATTTCACGCTTCTAACATTCACGTAAGCATTAATTCATTAACATCCTAATCACGTCAATCAGGCAACAAAGTAAAGGACAAAGGTATAATTGACAAATTTTTTCATTAACCGAGTATTAGACATTCAGTGATATCTACATTTAAAAAGCAACACCCCGAGACTTGCAATTTATCACGATGACACTAAAAAATTCGTAAAAAAGGAGTCACTTCATGCCCTTTAGTGCGAGTGTTAAGTGAGTGTGCTAAGCAAACTTACACAGTAGTAAAAATCTCTAAAAAATTGATGCTTGAATGCATTTTCAAACAGTAGTAGTCAACGACAGAAGTGCATTTCTTACAAAAATATCCCATGGATTGTTTAGAGAGGAGTGTCTTGAAGACATGGAAGAATTCTAGACGGTGTCAACCCTCAATCAAAAT